>JBAMJR010000567.1:247500-277500 GCA_038501785.1 Myoxocephalus aenaeus
CACATGTCTCTACATGTCTACACATGTCTCTACATGTCTACACATGTCTCTACATGTCTACACATGTCTATACATGTCTACACATGTCTCTACATGTCTCTACTATACATGTCTATACATGTCTACACATGTCTCTACATGTCTACACATGTCTCTACATGTCTCTACTATACATGTCTATACATGTCTACACATGTCTCTACATGTCTACACATGTCTCTACATGTCTCTACTATACATGTCTATACATGTCCTTAGATGTCTATACATGTCTATACATGTCCTTAGATGTCTATACATGTCTATACATGTCTATGCCTGTCTCTCTGTTTAGTGTATGGAGAGAAGGGGCACACACACACACACACACACACACACACACACACACACACACACACACACACACAGCATGTCAACCAGCCGCTGCTCAGATTAAAACATCTGAAAACATCTGAAGCAGCTCTATCTCGGTTTATCAATAATACTCAACCTCACCCTTCTGTTTGGTTTATATCTGCACATGACAAGACTTCTCTCTCCTCTAGCTCTCTCTCATCTTTCCATCTCTCCATGCTTGGAAATGTCTAGAATTAGTCGAAGAAGATTTGTAAATTAAGAGGTCTTTTCTCAGTAGAGGCCGACTTTGAATGAGACATACAGTATATACTTATAGAAACAGAAAGAAGGTGAGGATGAGAACTCCGCTGTGGGGCCTCGTTTGGATGCTGAGAATATCAAATCAAAAGTGCAGATTGGAAGCTCTGAGTTGAGATGCAAAGCCACGGGTGAGAACCTTTTCCAAGTGAGGGAGACAAAAGCTCATCAGCGCTGAAGGCCTGTTACACAATGGAGGATCGTTTACAGCACGGTTACGTAAGTCATCAGGGCCGATATCGTCAAACTAAAGGGAACATGTCATCTCGAACACTTATTAACAGCTATTGATGAGGTTTCTACAGCTATAGATGAGGTTTCTACAGCTATTGATGATGTTTCTACAGCTATTGATGAGGTTTCTACAGCTATAGATGAGGTTTCTACAGCTATAGATGAGGTTTCTACAGCTATTGATGATGTTTCTACAGCTATAGATGAGGTTTCTATAGCTATAGATGAGGTTTCTATAGCTATAGATGATGTTTCTACAGCTATAGATGAGGTTTCTATAGCTATAGATGAGGTTTCTACAGCTATAGATGAGGTTTCTATAGCTATAGATGAGGTTTCTACAGCTATAGATGAGGTTTCTATAGCTATAGATGAGGTTTCTACAGCTATAGATGAGGTTTCTACAGCTATAGATGAGGTTTCTACAGCTATAGATGAGGTTTCTATAGCTATTGATGAGGTTTCTACAGCTATAGATGAGGTTTCTATAGCTATAGATGATGTTTCTATAGCTATTGATGAGGTTTCTACAGCTATAGATGAGGTTTCTACAGCTATTGATGAGGTTTCTACAGCTATAGATGAGGTTTCTATAGCTATAGATGAGGTTTCTACAGCTATAGATGAGGTTTCTACAGCTATAGATGAGGTTTCTATAGCTATAGATGATGTTTCTATAGCTATTGATGAGGTTTCTACAGCTATAGATGAGGTTTCTACAGCTATTGATGAGGTTTCTACAGCTATAGATGAGGTTTCTATAGCTATTGATGAGGGTTCTATAGCTATTGATGATGTTTCTACAGCTATAGATGAGGTTTCTATAGCTATAGATGAGGGTTCTATAGCTATTGATGAGGTTTCTATAGCTATAGATGAGGTTTCTACAGCTATAGATGAGGTTTCTATAGCTATAGATGAGGTTTATATAGCTATAGATGAGGTTTTTGCAGACAAATGCTAACAAGAGGTTTCTACAGCTATAGATGAGGTTTCTATAGCTATAGATGAGGTTTCTACAGCTATATATGAGGTTTCTACAGCTATAGATGAGGTTTCTATAGCTATTGATGAGGTTTCTACAGCTATAGATGAGGTTTCTATAGCTATAGATGATGTTTCTATAGCTATTGATGAGGTTTCTACAGCTATTGATGAGGTTTCTACAGCTACAGATGAGGTTTCTACAGCTATAGATGAGGTTTCTATAGCTATTGATGAGGTTTCTACAGCTATAGATGAGGTTTCTATAGCTATTGATGATGTTTCTACAGCTATAGATGAGGTTTCTATAGCTATAGATGAGGTTTCTATAGCTATTGATGAGGTTTCTACAGCTATAGATGAGGTTTCTATAGCTATTGATGAGGTTTCTACAGCTATAGATGAGGTTTATATAGCTATAGATGAGGTTTTTGCAGACAAATGCTAACAAGAAGTGTGTCTGTACATGTTTATTCAATCTATATTAAGCAGATATAGATTCAGATATCGGTATTTATGTCAAATACAGATATGCAATGACGACGTCTAGGGTCGGACTCGAATCTAAGCATCTGAGAAAAGGTACAGGCCCGTTGTTGTTGTGGTCGAGGCCCAATCAAGAGGCTGGAGATGGAGGATGTGAGGGGCCCGGTGGGCACACATGTCTTCACCATGACAGACAGATAAGACGGGGCCAAAGCCATTCAGCCATTTGAAAATTCAATACAAGATTTGTATTTTATTTTTTTAAATCAATTCTGTGACAGACAGGTAACTAATGTAAAGATTTACAGATTGGAGTAAATGTTCGCTCTGGTTCTGACCGATTAAAAGACGTACGTCATTGATTTATATCTATAACAAAACATCATTTATAGTTTTTTTATTTTCCAGCTGACACAACCAGCTGAGGTTCATTTTCCAGATATTGATATTCAAGAGGTTGTGAATGTTTTTTTTTCGTAAGTGGTTTGTGTTGTTTTTTTTGCTGCGTCGTCATAAAACAAGAAGCCTTTTGGTTCCCGTCAACACTTTGGGGCAATAAAATGGATTTAAACAATTTTCCAGAGCAGCAGTAAAAAAAAATAACAGCAGGTCAATACTTTGGAATCTGTGTATTCTTCAACATCACCCGCCAACTCAGCAAATATCTCAAATAACTGTCTCCCAGTTTTGTGAGATATTCCACAACAACAAAACAAAGGTTTTTGACCATAAACCCCAAAAACCTGTGTGAGGAAAAAAATCAGATCACAACAATGAGGGAAATAAAACAGTGACATTCCCATTTGGTTTGATTGGGGAACACAAACAGAGAAAGTAGGACAGAGAGAGAGAAGCCCGGTGGGGTTTAACGTCTGGAATTAATACACCTGGAATTTATGTATATGTTCTTTATGCTTTATGCTGGAAGTCTTTTATTGGATTTTATATTGGCAGCAGTTGATTTGGCTTCTTTAGAGCCCACTTTTGTGGAATGTGAATAAACTTTCTTTTATGTCTTATCCTCCCCTGTTTTATCCCTGTGGCTGAATAATAAACACTCGTCCTCACACACAGTATAATCCAGGGTTCTTAGGATACTACAAGCTCATAAGACGCGAGCAGAACGTCAGGGTTTTTTTTCCAGGAGTTCTCCTCTCCGTCAGTAATCGAGCTGTCACACAAATGAACCGACTTGACAAAAAAGCACTTTCTGTGAACAACAAGTCAAGATAACGACTCACCGAGGAAAGCGGAAGGCGACACGGTGCCGTTGCTGCGAGAGACCATGACGCTGATGCCGGTCTCCACGAACGGGACGGAGAACTCTACGACCTCTGATCTCTCCTCGTTGATGGTGAGGGAACCGATGGCCATGTCGGCTCGGTTGGACACCACCTGGGGGGGGGAAAGCGGCGACGCATGAGGTTAGAACGAGTTAAAGACGCTCAAAGAAAACCTTTGAATACAAAAAAGGTGAAAAGGATATTTATTTTTTACCAAACAAGAAAATAAGCCTTTGAATTCAATCAGAATTCCACGAGTTCAAATCCATGCTCTTGTTGTCATGTGTCTACTTTGTCCCTCACACACACAACCATTCTGAACTCTACACCCGACTACAAAGCGGTGCCTTCAGACTTCAGAAGCAAAAATCCAAATCGTCCTCCTTCATAAGCTTTATCGGTGATGTCATTTCTAGTGAGTTTTCTTTGTGTCTCTTGCAGGCGACATGAAACACGACCGTGGTCCTCCTCTGTACCATTTTACGGCTCTGGCCGAACGGCTGTAAAGGAGGCTCAGGTGGTGAGGAGGTGAGGAGGGATTCACTGCTCTGTTGTGTTTCACCCGGCGTGAAACAGAGGTTACTCTTCTGCAGCCGGAGGTCAGAGGAGCTGGCTGCAGACCAGAAGGTCATTAGTCATGAGTCTTGGCCTGCACCCAAAAAGTCTGTGAAGACAAAAAGCTCAGCGGTCCCCCGACGGGACACCTTCCACCAGCCTCCCCGAAGTCACGACCATGAAGGTCCTCTTCCTCTGATGACATCCGACGTGCTCAGCGCTCATTGTTATCACCTGTCAATCACAGAGCGGTGGCAGCGTGGGGGCGTGTTCTGTCTGTTGATGGATTTTGGGGATTCTGTAGGTGGTGATATTTAAATTTTTTCATGATGGCTACTGCTGCTCTTGCAAGTTAAGTCAACTATAACACCGATTTTTGTTTGTTGGCTAAATCTTTGCACTACTATTTTGTTGTGTTAGTTAATTTAGCGACGTAAACGATTTTTACATTATCTGTCACGTTAAAATGTTGCTGTTTGGTGAGCTGACCATCAAGTTATGGATCTCAGAGCTTTGAGACTTATTTTAATCAATTCATACTTTCAAGTGCATTGGCATGAAACAACATAATTATATAAAATAATTAAACCCAACTAAGTATCCCCTGTGAGGGAATTGCAAGTTTCAATTCTCGGCATATCATGTCATAATTAACATCATAATTAATTATTATACGTTACCATAATGCAATCGTGAAAAGAATGTGAGTGGAAGTAAATGTGCTGAGCCGACAAGACAAAAAGAAAGTGATGAAGTTTACTTTACTAATACAAACATCAATAGTTTGTCTTTGAAGCCTTCATAAAGTGCATTCCTGCAGGAGGGCGATGACGCACAAATATTAAACTTTGATACTCTCTGATTGGTTCTGCCTGTCGAGATCAATCATTCCATGAAGATTATCCCGTTCAATTCAACAAAAGTCATTTTAAATATGTGAAAAGTCTGAAAGTGACACCTGTGACACTTCTGTTTCATTGCTGCACAGACTTCATGTTGGAAACTGAAAATATTACAGCAGAAAGATTCAGCTGAGGGTGGAAAAATAAAAATAAATTGAAAAAAAAGACGTAGGAAATGACTGCCTGATTGGGAGTCATTCGTGTAAAGAAGGAGAACAAAAACTTCAAGGCTGAATGACAGTTTGAAAAATAGCAGAAATGACAGTCCAAGGACAAAGAACAGGTCTCAGGAAAGTGGACACTTTAGCCTTGGTGACGTGTTACTGGAACACAATGGAAGTAAAGAGGAGAGAGAAGACGACAGTCTGTAAAAGCACAAGTGTGCAATTTAAAAAAAATGTGTTATTGTATATTCACTCAGACAAAATCGCTAGTTTTGATGAATAAATACCAACTGAGAAGAACCATGCGAGATGCAACAGTCTGCACAAAGGCTCAGCCGTCCCCTGTGCACACGCACACATTCTGCTGCCATAATTAGGCAACTTAATGAGTTACTGACAGAAGCTGGGCAGGAGGCAGCTGGGGGCTGAGAGAGAGAGAGAGAGAGAGAGAGAGAGAGAGAGAGAGAGAGAGAAACAGCACCTGCATCTCCGAGGCCCATCTGAGACAGAAGCCTGTAAACACCGACATCTGGACTGTTAGCAAATACTGATATTGTCAGGGTCTGATATATCCCCCTCCTCCCTTAGCGAAGTGTTCCAGGTCTGGGACACCTTTTTCTGGACTTGATTGGACCATCAGTGGACCTGTATCATCTCCAGAACCAGAGATACTTTTGCTCTTTCTATTGCTGTTGTTGTTGAGTTTAACCTTTTAAAAACCAAGGTATTTTTTAGGATTCTGCTCGAAATAACTAACTAAAAAGTGTGTATCTCTGCAACCACAACGGCTATTTGAATAATTTTGATGTTATAATAAAGGCAACCCATGTGAGCTAAATATTAGTATATATGTTACTGGTTAAGAGTAAATAAAGATTGAAACACAGCAAAAATAGAAGTTTCAGGTCCGCCTCACCCTATTTAGGTGCCATGGTGCTTAAAAGGGAGAAACTGGTGTTTTTTGCACATTGATAAATATCTGTGAAGCCATCCTTTATCATTGTTAGTTTTGGTCATTTTAAAGGAAGCCTCTAGGGGTTTTATTTTGCTCCCCCTTTCTCTCCCCTTATCTCTGAATAGCTAGAAAGCTTAACATTGTCTTTTTGTTTGATTCGGTTGACTAAGTAAATAAGTTTTTTATTTTCTAGTTAGTGTGAGCTTTTTGTTTATTATTTTACCCTTGGAGACTCTGACACATTTTTTATTTTTTTTGCCTCCATTTCTGGTATATTTGTTGGGTTCTCTGTTAATCATTTTCATTTAAATACATCTTATTTGTTGCTGCACCCAAAATGCCTCAGCAGCCTTTCCTTGTTGTTTTAATCCCAGTTTGGCAAAGGTTGGGTAAACTTATTATGTTACTTCCTGTGTTTCCTCAGCCATAACGTTAAGGTTGTAACACACACACACACACGCACACACACACACACACACACACACACACACACACACACACACACACACGCACACACACTCACTCAAAAGTCCAACTGAATACTTCGGTTATGGTGACGAAGGAGAAATATAAACTAAGGCCGTCTGTGTTTTCTCGTATAAGACTATGACATCTTCAGAAATGCCGTATTTTGTGATCTTATAAAGAGAATCAAAGGGATGTAAATAAACCAGATCATACGATTATTATTGTTTGCACAGCAAAAGTGTTCTATTCGTAAAAAGTACACAAGACAAATCTCCTATGAAATAATTCAAACAGCAAATCTGTGTGAATGAAATGCACAATTTGTTCTGAAAATCTATGAAATCTGATTCCAAACATGAAATACATTGTTGTAAATACATATTGATCGCAATTAAAAACTCACCTTTGCACACGTACATTTTAACGAACGATTCGTCTTCCCTCTTGCAGTACTCCCCTACACCACAACACACTCGGGCGATGAGGTGAAGTCAAATTGTTGCCAAACGTGTCTCATTTTCCTGACGGTAACAAAATAACTACTCTAAAATGTACCTTAAAACTTAACCCGAAAAAGAAGTGAGCATCGAAAACAAAAAAAGCCTTCACTTTTAACAAGGTCTCTAAAAACACGGTCCTCACAACGTCAGAATTATAAGACCACACACACACACACACACACACACTCACACTCACACTGTGATAATGTGCATCCCCTGTCTAACTCTGTGTTAAACCAACGTCATTAATCCAGCCACCAGAGGGGGATTGGCATCATGGAAGCAGCAGAATCTGCCAACAGACACACGGCGACGTGCAAACACTCTCAGTCTGTCGTCCTCTCTCACTCTCCGTTTCCGCACTAATCTTCCTGACAAGCTGCCTCCATATTTTCTCTCTTTTTCTTCAATCTGGGTCCAATCTCAAGGGTCACGTTTTAAGGGATTTGAAGGCAGGATGAAAATGTAAATACAACAAAAGAGAAAATAAAAGAAGAATAAACGACAATTCTACTGTACAGGAAAACATTGGTCGATTAAATACGTAGCAACAATATCTCACTGAGATACACACACACACAAAGGTTCACGGTGTGTTTGTGAAGAGGGCTACGAAACAGTACGCAAGCTGCTTCAAGTCACGACTGAACACGCATTTTTATTTGAACTTGCATTCAATCTCTCACCCGTGTGGCTGTCACCGTCAAGTTTTATCTTTGCCTATTGATGTTTTATGATTTGCCTTTTTTTTTATGTAGATTCAAATGAATAGTTCAATATTTTAGGAACTAGCCTTGTTTGCTTTGTTACAGAGAGTGAGATGCTTCATGGTATTCTTAGATGAGCCGATCTTAACACAGAGGCCGTTTCTCAATATGCGTTCTCTGTTCTCTGACTTGTGAAACGTCTTAATTCGCAGCCCAAGTACTGTTCCACTTGCTTGAGACAGCCAAATATCCCAGAATGCATTTTGCCACAGCGACAGGGAACAATGGCGGATGAGAAAACACACAACTGAAAGTTGACGTTCTCTTAATACTACTGTTGTTGAGTCACGGAATGTAATTGTGGGATGTTTTCAGACGAGAAGTTAGTTGTTTAAGCATATATGAAACGGCCAGAGAATCAGCTCGTCTGGCTCGTTTTTTTACATTTTATATTTTAGTTTGGAGATTCAACTTTCACATCTGACATGTAGCTATGTTGGGAGGAAAATTATTTTTACATTGCACACATCAAGGCTTACTGTTTCCCTTGCTTACCGTCTTATGCTAAGCTAGGTTAACCACACCAAGCAAAAATGTACATTTCCCAAAACTATTTCTTCAAGAAAACTGGTTAATTAATACTTTAATACGGTGCAATTCATTTTTATTTGGGTTGCAGCTAAATGTTAAAAGTTGGACATAAAAGATTTTCATACATCGTGTAAAGTCTTTTGATTGCGCTATTTTTTTACTGTGGAAATGTGTGATCAACGATGCAACGCATTAGCAGCAGACAGTGTTATACTCTGTCGTAAAATGGTACTGAGGCGACTTTTAATCATCCGCGCAATTAAACTTAAAGGTTTAAAAATATTGGAGTCATCCTCCTCCAATTAGCTTTATAGTAGCCATGCTAGCCATCTTTGGATCAGAAAAGCACTGAACACCAGATTAAAAATACAAAAATACCCAATTTTCCACTCATACATATAATTAGATGTATACGATAAGTATTAGATTATCAAAATATGGAGCTCCTCACCTCTCCGACCATGCCGTTCCACTCCCCGTCGATGTTCTTCCCGTGCCTCCCGTTGGTCACCAGGTAGAGGTCGTAGGTGAAGCCCACTATTTTGGCCAGTCGCTTGAGGACGTCGATGCAGAACCCTTTGCAGCAGTGCTTCATGGGCCCGGCGCCGTCCACCACCAGGCTGAGGATGACGACGGGAGGAAGATCAGCAGATGGGTGAGATCGTGGAGGAAAAGAAAAATGCATTTTTTTATAATGAGATTTTAAAATGTTTCAAATGGAGGACGCTGTGACCTTGGACTCGCTGCTTTGCTGTTGTAGAAATTGATAAAGAAGAAGAGTGTGAGGTTAGGGGACTGAACATGTGAGAGGCTAAGAGACGGAAACAGAGAAATTCATTATTATTAACATATAAAGATCTTTCGCGGCACCTGGATTTTTTCTCTCACATCTTTCTCTTTAATGATTTTAACGACTTGCTGAGCTCTGCTCTGATGTTTACTGTGTCGTATTGTTCCATTGATGTTTATTGGTAATAATAATGTATAACTTACAATACAATACAAAACAATCTTGCAATGAATCACCTCTGGCCGTTACACTCTTATTTGTTTGGCTACATCTTTGCACTACTGTTTTGTTTTGTTAGTTAATTTAATTTAATAGTATTATTCTTTTGTATTAATTGTGCATTTCTCTTATTTTTCAAATTTTTGAATATAGTGTGCATTTTTTAATTTGTTATATTGTATTATTTACCTGTACGTATAAATGCCACCCTATAAAAATGTCCCCTTGCGGGATTAATAAAGTATCGATCTATCTATCTATCTATCTATCTATCTATCTATCTATCTATCTATCTATCTATCTATCTATCTATCTATCGATCTATCTATCTATCTATCTATCTATCTATCTATCTATCTATCTATCTATCTATCTATCTATCTATCTATCCATCCATCCATCCATCCATCCATCCATCCATCCATCCATCCATCCATCCATCCATCCATCCATCTTTTCATGGGAGGTAAGGTGACCTTGAGTGACATAAAAAAGGTGTCATTAGATAAAAAAGGTATATCATTGTTGTTGTCATAATTACTATTTTAGGGAGACTGAGTGAGGCAGGGGAGGAATTCATTATTGGCAGGAAACTGATTGGATTCATGCTGACAGTTTGTGTTGAGAGACGATGACAGACAGGTCGGGGAGTTCAGGAAGAAACAACAACACGCTGCATTATTAAAACATAATTGAACTCCATTTTGTGGTCTTGGAAGGCGTCTAGAATTAGAAAAATAAAAAGAACAATCTTCCTTTCCCCCCGTGACACTTCATCAAGGGAACTCTCCGCGTATGAATACGAGTGCTTTTCGATCGCTATCGCTCGAGTGGCGGCTCTGCCCTCCGTCAGCCGTCCACATCAAGTGCCCGTTTGATGGACCCCGAGACACTTATGGCAGCTATGGCAACCCCGTCGCTCTGTTCCCTAGCAACACAACTTGCACAATTGTTTTTTTTAATCAAAGCTAAAGTGCGAGACAAGTCAACCGTGTGAGGGTGAAACACTCAACTGCTCCGTACTTTGTATATTTCAGGAAAAAATCTTTCTACAAATGGTCGAAAGAAAGAAGGAAATACAAGTTGTGTCATAATTTTCTTCTCTCTGTGTGTGTGTGACAAATTATTATTATTATATATATATATATATATATATATATATATATATATATATATATATATATATTGACGTAATGTGTACTGACACAAACTGATACCACATGATGTTTGGCAGCACAATCGCTGCATGAAATATAAGACTTTTGATATAATTTTTTAAGCTGAAGTCCTCTACTTATGACTAATAGTGACTGTTTGAGAATAAAAACTTGTCCCATGTGTGCAGTGGTTCTCGTCAAAGGTGGTAAATATTCAGAGTAAACGGCAGATAAGTGCTGAGAGTAAACAAACACATCGTGACCTTGGTGGTCGTGACAATCCCCAAAAATACTGTAGCATAAAACATCTTCGCCGCCATTATGCAGCAACGTCAAAAAGGAAATAGGTGACAGGTAAAAAGATTACGGCAAAATAAATGACACAGTACATAATAGAGTATCTAAGAGTAAAACAAGTACGTGAGATATATGTGTGTGAAGGGGAAGAAGAGACAAGCAAGTTTAAATTAAGCTGATTTACAGGAGAACAAACTTATTTTCCTCTCAGCCAATAAAATTGATGGAGGATGAAGTCGTTATCTTACCGCTCGCCAGGTCATGTGCTGGCAGGAAGGGAGCTTATCTGGGATAGACCAGGAGCCCAGAGCTCTCACACACACACACACACACACACACACACACACACACACACACACACACACACACACACACACACACACACACACACACTCTCTCTCTCTCTCTGTCGCTTTTCTTCCCCCTGACTTATACCTTCGCCTCAAATGAACCGCACATGGACATGAAACACCGTCTTCATATCAACTCCACTGAACGGTTTAGTGCACGTGACACACACTATGAGAACGCACACATTCTCCAAAGTTATCGGACTTCAGTGTTGAATCAGGATCACGTCGTTCTCGTTTTTTAGGACATATAATTGCACGCGGCCCGGTCGCACCAAACAGCAAAATAATGACGCAACAATGTGTCGGCCATGATGCAATAACGACGCGTTTGTGCGTGTGGTCTTCACTGACTGCAATGTAACAGCTGAGTGATGCAGTATGAAAAGAGAGAAACATGGTGGGAGGCGGGGCCAAAGAAACACGTAGGACTATCAACCAGGACACCAGTGGTGATGTTTGTGAAATGTTTTCCGTAAATACGGTATTTTTAAGTTATTTTTAAACCAAACTTGGATGTATTTCCTATACTTCGGAAGGGGTTTTGTTCCCTGAAGCTAACTGCGTCATCATAAAAGGACACGCACAAGTCTGCGTGTAAACCTGTGCTGAATCGCTAGTAGAAGTAGAAGTTAGCGGTATGTTTGAAGCGTTGTGAGCGATGCAGCAGAGATCGCTAATCATCTGGATTGATTAAAAGACAATTAACCTTATTTGCTGTGCGGTTTCAAGTTTCTTTCATGGTTTTAATGAACAGCTGTTAGAAAATTATGCCAGGTTCTTTAATTGCATGCTTTCGGGTGCCGTATGACTTCTAATGCAGCTATAGATTCTGTGAGGAAACGTAATTTCCTCCCCGGGGATAATTAGAATTTTTCTTTTTTTTTTCTTCAGGTCTAATCCTTCCTGCACACCAGCACCTGGAGATCGGACCGATTTACTGTCTTGTTGAAGAAAGCTCGGCCAGACATTTACATTTCACAAGGGATCAGAGTCCCTTCTGGTTTCACTTAGAGAGGAGTTAGAGAGGACACCTGAAGACCAACTCCTGTATACCAGGCCTTCAGTCCATTATCATCAATATTACACTGATCCTTTCTGCCTATGGCCATAATAATAAACTACATTTTCAAATTTCAAACTTCAAACAGACAAATTATTTTCTTAGAATCTTTTATCTGTTCGTTGTTTGCCATTTCCATATGTATATATTATTGCACTTTTTATTGTTTTTTATTATATTTATATTTGTATTGTTTTATTCTGTCTATTTGTATTGTTTTTATTATGTTATTGTTTTATTCTATTTTTTATTGTTTTTTTATTTTGCACAATTCAAACAATGAAAACAAAAAAAATCATAACAGAAAATGAATATCACAGTGCAGGAAGAGACAAAAAGCCAACTGGGCTTATTTGAAGCCTCCACCTATATAATATTTAAAATGTTACAAAATTACAAACATAAATTGAAATATGCATAATATGCATAAACATGATTATTAATTACTGTGTTTCCTTTTGGTTCAGTTTGGAACGAATCACAAGCATTAATGTTTCTATGTTTTATTCCATGTCTATGTCTATGTTTATTGTTTTATTGTTTTATTCTATGTTTTATTCCAAGTCTATGTTTATTGTTATGCACCTTTCACCGAGTCAAATTCCTCGTATGGGCAACGTACTTTGCCAATAAATGATTCTGATTCTGATACTAAACCTGATCTTGATTCTGATCCTGATCTAACATTTTCCCCAAAAAATATTTCAACTTACAGCTGTTTTTTTTCTTCTTCTTTTTCTTGTTGCTGGTATTGTAATGCATTATAATTGTAAACCTCTCCTCCTCTCTCAAAGAGTCAAATTAAACAACCAGAAAAAAGGATTGATGGAGGTGTCATGTTCCTTTAATGAATATATATATATATATATAATGGGCAAGTTAGTTGAAAGCCAAAATATTTGAAAACACTCATTGATGGCACCAACGCAGCCTCTGGATGCGTATTGTCCATCGTCGGGTATGTTCTGGTACGAAGAGTGACCTTTATCTGTGACAACGTATATTTGGAAGGCATGTGAGACTAATCTTGATGCAGAATATTGGATAAAATGTCGCCTAAAATAAAACGTTTCAGTGCATTAAAGGAACACAAATCTACAGACCGACCATTTCCGATGTATCCAGACCTTGGAGGGTTTGGGATACATTGGAAATTAAACGCAATGCAGCAGTGATTCTGTGAAGTCTTACCTTGTGTTGACGGGCATTCGACAGGGCACCGAGTCCCGGATGCAGGAGCTGGTGCCCGGGTCGGCCGGCTCCACGATGACGAAGGGCCTCTCCTCCAAGGTGACCACCCGGAGGTGCTGGGAGTCATCCAGCGGCTTCAGGAAGGAGCCGTAGCGAGACCAGGGATGGTAGCGCAGACGCAGGTGTCCGTTCTCCCACCAGCCAACCTGGACGGGAATGAAGACAGATGCTCTTCAGCTCTTCTTATTTTAGAAGAGGCCGCTGATTACATTGTTTTAATATCTGTCTTGTTTTGAAATCTGGCCCAGATAATGTCACCTAGTTAGCACGTTAGCCATGTTAGCTAAGAAGCTCCACCTTGCAGCTAACACATCTGATTGGCATACAACCCAATAAGCACGCATGCAATTGGTCATTTCATGTTATAGCCTATGCAAACAGCCTTCGCTTCGACCAAATTGTTAAGACTACATTGCAAAGTTTAGTTCGGTACTGCAACATATTGAATGATTGTCACTTTAAAAAAAAAAATTGTAATCTTGCTTTCCTTTATTTTGTTCTTGTGTTTATGCTGTGTTCATTTATTGTGCAAAAAAAAACAAAAAAGAATCTTTGATCAACCAGTCTTACTATTCGGGTAGTACAGGCCCCTCGCAAAGATGTTGCTTCCTCAATAACAGTTTACCTTTAAAAGGATGCTTCCTGGTTTGTGTCCAGAATGCCTCCTAGTGGTAGAACTCAGAAGTGCAAATAATACTAAATATCGATTCAAAGGTTTTTTCAAGGCAGTTCTGGAAATAAGCTGTATGCAGCTCCTGTTCTTACCCCCATGATTCTATTGTGCAATTTAATTATGGCAAAAAAAGGTCGGTATTGCACGTCTATAATGGTCTTCTTCAGGGTGCATCTGGCCAATTATGCTGCTTCTCCTCCTGACAACTGAGACCACAACCTGGTGAAGTGCTTTATGAGGTACCGCAGACCAGCTGTCTATTAATTTAATAGATGTATCACCGTTTTGAGTCTTGTATGTGCTCAAAATGTCCTGTTTGCTTCTTTTCTGCCCTGTTATGGGTTTTCAGGGAGATGTAAATGTCAGTTGCGTTATATAATGAGCAATTTGTTCACGTTAACTGAGCTGAGTGTTTCCGAGCTGCAGCGCGCTATTTGGGGCAGAGACTGAGACCAAAGGGACAGTTTATCGTGTCACATTGACCTACATGTGTAAACAACTCTGCTCGTATCGACGGAGGAAGTCGCTGGATGGATGTGCAGCGACAACGCAGCAAATCCGCCTTCTTTTATTTTGTCATTTTCCCGCTGTGCTGTCATATATTCAGACGGCATTTGCATACAGCCAGCTCTCCTGTGGTGGCGCCAGACGGTTGCTGCTGGGATTTGTTAAAAATCATGCAAAGCCGCTCAAAAACACACTCATACACAGGTTTTGTCACTTGTGAGGACATTTTGTATAGTCTTACTATATAACCTTACCTATATTACATGCATATGCCCAGCATTGTTTTTGTTCCTTAAACTTGAACTAATTCATATCTCCTCTCTAAAACCAGGTCTTAAACCGATAACAAACGGTTGACCTTGAGAGGACCAGCTTTTTGTCTGTCTCCCAAATACACACTACATTTTACTTACATTTTTTCTTATTGACATAATATAGTCCCTAAAACCTAACCCTCCCATGAAGTTAACCAGATCCTCCCTCCAGCCTTATTCCTAAATCTTAAACCTAAAATAAACAGTTAACCTTATGGGGACCGGGACCCCAGGGGATGAAACTCAGCAGAAAATCTTTAGTAAGATAAGGTTGACTTTGTTTTATTTATATAAACCTACATGAGTTAAGTGCAGTTAATGAGGAGGGAAATATCAGATCACACAACCAACAACCAGCCTTAGGTGTTGGGCTAAATTTCAGGTGACAAAGTGGTGCAACGGGACCAAGATAGGAGGTCGGTCCCCATAATGTATGGTGCAGACGTATGTCCCCACAATGTGATGAATATAAGTTATCACACACACACACACACACACACACACACACACACACACACACACACACACACACACACACACACACCCACACACACACACACACACAAAAGAACAGGTGCAAGTATAGTAGCATACACTTTACAAGCAGAAACGATTATCGCAGAAACACATACAACTAGGCACACAAATTACGAACGTATGCACCGACACGCGCGTCTGCAGGGTAATTAATAATTATTGGTTTCGGCCCCTCGTTGCATTAAAACAAGGAGCAGACGTTAAACACAAGAGGAGATGTTAATAGCAAATGTGCAGCACCTGGCTCTTTGGACCAGCCTCACTCATGCATTGTATCTTTTATGCATTTCCAGTGCCTCTGTTTCACACTGCTCGTGTTTCTCTCGCCCTCTATGTTGCATAAATAATAATAGCTAGACCCGTCAGTTCATTATGGAACACAAATAATAAGTTTCTCTTCTATGCACATTTGTCCTCCAGTTCACCCCTCTGACTGAAGCAAATGCTTTCTGCCGCTCTGTAAACACAAAACACAACAAAAAAAGACATTTGGATGCAGACACACACACACACACACACACACACACACACACTGCTCAGACAGGGGCTGATCCCTGGATTGCCAGGCCAGCAGAAGGCAGGGACACAGTGTGATTTGGTATTTCGTCCCTCTCCGTTACCATGGAGCTCAGACAGACCTTTGGATTCTTTTTTTTTATCACAATTGTACGAGACTCGGTTTAGCAACACTAAACCCAACTTCAGGTCAAAAGTTGAGTTCATTTTAGATCAAATACAGATACACAAATCAAGGTAAACCGCAGCACAAACACCAATTGTTTGGTATTCACTGCAAACCCCTCGAAGAAATGGATCTGAGTCATAATCATACTTAGTCTCTTCATGTCTATATTTGACATTTCCATTACAATCAATAATCTGAGGCGCTCTGCTGGGCGGACTCGATCGTTCGGGGGGTGCGTGCCACTTGGGATGAATCGATAATTCAACGTGGAATCCTTCCAAAATCAACGTTCTACTACTTTTTCCAGTCATTGCTTTCTGATCTGCCACCTGCTCCCTTTTTTTTGTTTTACATTCTGACATGAATTACCCCCGAAGCAACCAATAGCTGCTTTACAGAATATTTAGCTCCACATCTATTTGTTCTTTTGTCTGTTCAGCCCGGCTCATCGTAACGCAGCTCCTCTTCTGTTCATCACAAACAAATCACTGCAGCTGCGGCTGCAAAGGTAGAACTCATAACTCTCGGAGCACCAGAGGACCTTTTCACACAAAGACACTCAGCGACGACAATAGCAATTGTAAAAAAAAACGCTGTTGATATGTTTTCTTCTTCTCAAAGCAAAACACTGTGATTTGTAAAAAAGAAAGAAAATAAGGGGATGCAATTTTGAATGAATATGAATAAGTCTGGCACTGTGAGTATATAGTATGCAAAGTCAGGGTATCTCAGCCTCTGCTGCTTTGATTTTAACAATATGTTTCATCTTTCTGTGTCTTGCAAATCCTAAATTTAATACAAATTAAACAAATAAATAGAATATGTTGAACGGCGGCTGCAGGAGGACATGGAGGGATTATTTCCATGTTACAATGCCCCACAACATATCATATTATTGCGCATTTGGCTCATGCGTTCTACTCATTCTGGCCTCCTTTAACCTTCAGCATCACGTATGAAGTTTCATTCATTTTGTATATCGGTCTGGACTTCCTGTCTGCTTCTCCGTGGTGCTTTTCAGTGGCGTCGCTCTGCATTCTGGTCACACTCGCTCTGTCTTGGCTTCTGTTCTGTTTCCCGAAGATGTCGCCCAACCGGAGACGATTCAAGGCTCTTTCACTACCGACACAACGAATAATTAGAAATAATGTTTGTTTCCTCGAATGCTAAAAAGTTACTCCACTCAAAATTGCAGCGGTGGAAACGAATTTTGGCCGTTGCAGCCCAAAGAAAAAGCCTTCCAACAGAAATAATGAAAACACTTATAGTAATTATTGAAGGACTGGCGGCCGTATTATGGACAGCGGAGCGTCGGTGGGCGTGCATTCATCCCCGCGACTTCCTGGACTCCCGCCAGCCGTGGATTCATTACTGCTTTTGGGGTGATTTCAGCCTCTATTGTCGGTTCTAAACAGCTAAACAGCTGTGGATGGTAGTAAACAACTGAAGTACAAAATGGTCTAAGAGAGAAAAAGAATTGCTTATGCAAGACTGCGACAAATAATGGTGTCAACTCCACCGGAAACAAATATAAAAGGTCGATTTAAAGTTTGGTTTCAACACACTGACTTCTGAAGGTTGTTTCTCACACAGAGGTCGCTGAGAAGCTGTCGTCATGACTATTATTATGGGCAAAATAATTCATTATGCCGTTATTATGGAAATATCTACAACATTTGAAAAAGAAAGAAATACCATCAGCCCCATTCATCTTTCTTTTTTCTTTAATGTGTGTCTCTTTTGGAAAACCAATCACACTCAAAAGTGTGAGGAGTTGGAGATAATAGTTATTTTTTTGCTGCTGCATTAATGCTATGAAAGTCCTATATTGCTCCTTTAATTAAGAGGCACTGGATTATTTACACAATATTATAATCACTCTACCTTTTAAGTATCCAAATTAACATCAATACCAGGACAATATCCACGCCATGTAATGTATTTTTGCACTGTAAAATCATGAGAATATGATCTTTTTTCATGAATCAGAGCTTGACCGGTTGCTGCTATCAACTCTTTGTGAATCAGGCCAGGAAGTCAGTTTTTTAAAGCCTGCTCCTTTTGTGAAGTACCTGCTGAATTATTGTAAACCATTAATAACTCCTTGCGGCAGATTTATTGTTATTGTATTGCGTTGTGAGGTTGTAAAATTCTTATGGCGCTTTTAAAACGGAAAACTGGAAAGAGATTCAAGCTTTTGTGTGATTTAGGATTCCGGCTCTCCTGTCGTGTTTATTATAAATGTACGAAGGCTGCCTCGTCTTCGTCTTCGTCACTCTTTGATCCGCTGGTGTTCTTCCCCGTTTGCGCTTCGGCTCAAAGCGCAAACAAATTGTGAGACGACTTGCTTCATCATTGCATCACATGACATCCAACTTCAGGAAACTCACAGAATGAGATGCTCACACGGTGTGAGAAGAATCGCTCAGCTGGCAGCAAAACAACAACAAAAATCAAACAAACGAAATAACTCCATCAATTCCAATATGATCTTCGCTGAAGCGCAAATACACATATTAACCAAGACATGATTTGGTGCAGAAAAATAAATCGGATGAAATACTGAAAAACAACATCAAATGATAGTAATGTAACGGTTAAGACTCGACTGAGAGTTGGAAATGTATCTAACAATGAGCATATATTGTGTTTGTAATGCTTTGCACACGTCACTAATCATGCATCCATAAGCACATAGGTGTGTAGATATGTCTTTATTCAGTAGCACTTTATTCTTCCTCTTGGGTTAGCTTTCTGTTAGCATCTCTTATGCTAGCTTTCTGTTAGCATCTCTTGTGTTAACAGGTCAGTTTTGACCCATGTCTTAAATCAGCTGTAAAATACACTAAAACAATTATCTATCATGCAATGTGTTTCTCATCTCTTGGTTACCTTGTTAGGCTTCCTTATCCATGAAAATATTGTTGTATGTTTTAATATTTTTGGTGTGGGCCTCTGGGCCTTTTCTTTGTCAGTATACCTTGATTTCAATTAAAGAAATGGTCAAAATGAACCTCAAGAGAATCACATAAATAAATAAAAGGTGGTTGTGTTACTTGTCTATTACTGATGGGTATTAGAACACATCTCTTAAATACATTTGTTTTATTTATGTTTTCATTTTAATATTATTAACTATAGTAACATCTATGGTGTTACGGGTCAATTTAGACCCATATATATTTACTTAAAGACAAAGGCTAAAAAGTCTTTTTTTTCAGCAATAGAACTTTAATACAAACACAAAATGAAGGTCATAATTTCACCCAGAGCATTTTATAATTTAGTGGAAAAAAATGTTTTTGTTTTATTTTGTTGAAATAGAGGTTCCTGACAAAGTCAAAAAGCCTTGATGCAATAAACACATTTATGTGGTTCTTTCATGCATTTAAAACCTAAAACGGGTCGGTGCAAGAGGAATGTTATAATAACTACACACTTTTTAGCTAGCATTAGTAAACATGAGTAAACACTTAATTCATCATTTATAAAGCATTGTAAAGCATAGATAGTCTTCACTTTAGATGAGGTCACACAAAATACTTAACTAATGCTTAACTAACGACTGGTAACTACCTGAATTAATCATGAATAGCAGTATTAAAACACGTTTATAAAGTACATGTTAACCATTAGTGCATCATCTTTATAATAATTGGTTTGCAATATATATTACTTAATTTACAAATGTGGAATCCATCATTTATAAAGTATGAAAATCCATTTTATGAAACGCATATTAATCAAGAATTAAACATGTAGAACTGTGTTTATGAATTGCATACTAATTAGTTACTAATGAGTGTTCATGTTGGAACAATGCTTTATAAACACTTATAATAGTGTGTAGTTATTATAAAGTGCTACCCTGTATTCATTATTTTCAGGAAGATGCAATATATCCATGACTCTAAAGAAATTCCTCACATATTATTCCCTTTGGGTGCCGCCTGACGTTTGAGGTGCAGCCAGAAAAGTCACAAACAGGTTAATTGCAAAAAAAACAACTGCTTGGTAATTACAAAAGTTCACAGAATATATTCTTTGCCCAAAAGCGGGGAACAAATCTCTCTGTGAGTTTTTCTAACACCGAGACTTCTTGACACTCGTCCGTCTGCCCCGAGGTTGCTGTGCTCTGCAAATACGCTCCGTGATTCAGTTCAGGAGGTTAATTCAGCAAATACACGCCTGGGAAACCGGGACGTTCAGACAATGGAAGCTGGAGAGAGCCGGGAGGCGGCTGGGGTCAGGTTCTGGTCTCTGAGGAAGTCGCATTGACTCTGGTTTGTCCTTTTGCTTGACCGTCATCGTCAGGTCAAAGCCCTCAAACAACCGTCACTTTGAGGAACCTTCACATGTCTGGGAATGTCTGAGGGGAGATTAACCGACATGATGGACTCACATTCAGGCTCAAACTGCAGTCCGTTGTATAGTTTATGGATCTTTATCCAGTGAAAGGTACATGAGAAAATTCAAATGTCACAGATGTGCGCAAATGTGTCCCAATGCAAATGTTGGAGTCCTCGCCTGAATGTTCTCTGTTCTAAACCCTCTCTAACTTTGATCTGTTTCACTTTATCAAAGTCAACCTTTGCAGAGAGAATGTTCACATATTGTGCTATGATTTGGGTTAGAGAATGTTCACATATTGAGCTATGATTTGGGTTAGAGAATGTTCACATATTGTGTTATGATTTGGGTTAGAGAATGTTCACATATTGAATGTTCACATATTGAGCTATGATTTGGGTTAGAGAATGTTCACATATTGAGCTATGATTTGGGTTAGAGAATGTTCACATATTGAATGTTCACATATTGAGCTATGATTTGGGTTAGAGAATGTTCACATATTGAGCTATGATTTGGGTTAGAGTTGGACCTTACAGCTGCATCATTTCAAAGAAATAATCATCCTGAAAGTGATTTTTTTATAGGCGGACCTGAAACCCTTTCATTTTTTTTCTGTATGTCATCTTCATTTACTCTTAACCAGTAACATATATATATATATATATATATATTTACACATCTGAACAAAATCTCACATGTGTACCTTTTATTATAACACCAACATTATTCAAATAGGCCTAGTGGTTGCAGAGATACACCCTTTTTGACATTTTCAGGCAAAGGCCTAAAAATAGGGTGGTTTCCATATGTTCGTTGTGCCCGTTAGTTGTGCCCATTGTTAATCTTTTTAAATGTTTTTTTTTTAAGCGTCCTCCATCGTAGACTTCTTTTTTATTATCATACAAAGTTACTTGTAATTTGATATCGTATTATTTGGTTTTCTTGGACGTCTGGTTGTTTTGAAACATACATATCTGGGCTGATTCTAAGACCTTTTTGGTGCGAGTGAGAGTGAAACATAACTATGAAGTTGCGAGCACCAAAAAAAACAAAACGAATCCCTAAATTCGAGGTTAAGAAGACGTGAAAACGCTTCGCGGAGCTGCAGCGCCGGGTGATAATTCCCTTTGGGGTTCGATACGATTAGTGAACCCTTTCAACGGGACATTGTTGATCCGCTGTAATATAAAAAATATTGATTAAAGCAGCTTTCAGTATGCACGTGTCCGTGCTCGCCCTTGAGCAGATCGACCATCGTATGGATTCATTTCCAGAGAGGGGCCCATAAATACTATAAAATTACTCCACGTTGTAAAATCCTTGTTTAAAAACCATGACATACCGAACGTCTGCAATACCAGAAGAGCCGTCTTTTGAGGCAAAACTAAACTAAACCTGTCTGTTTTTCTTCCTCTATCTATTTCCAAACCCGTGGAGTACAAGTCAGTATCTCAGCCTCCATTCAGTAAAGAAATCCAATACTGTAAAGGTGAGGCACGGTCAGAAAGCGGCTCTATGTGCTTCAGTTTACGCTCTTCTGAGAGGTTAACCACCAGCAGAGGAAGATCAGGATGCGTTGAAGCAGGGCCGGCGATTGCTATAGGCGAACTAGGCGACTGCCAAATGGGTTGGGGGCGCCCTCACAGCGCACATTTCAGCACTGTGAGCAATTCGCGACCACGGGCGCTGGCTCCCGCGAGCAGGGACCAAGACACGTCACATCAAAGATGTTCTATTACGGAGAGGACAACAACTCGGCCAAAAATCTGAATTTTTTGTCGAGAAAACGGGACGCTGATTGGCCAAGACTCGACACGTCACATCAAAGATCTTCTATTGTAAAGATGACTCACTCCAAAAAAATAAATCATTTGTGCGGTCTGAAAAATGTGCGCGATCTGAAAAATCTATTGCGCGACCACTTTGACTGGCCCGTGACATTTGCAAAAATGAAGCGGTCTAAACTATCTAAGAGGAAAAGAAAGTCAAGTATAGGTTTGTTCAATAAACATATTTGAAAAAGAGTGTTTTGCACAGTTTATGGAGTTAATTTAATCCTAACTTTGAGTGTGTAATAAATTATTTAAAATACTAAAAAAGAAAATGTTCTGAAACTATTCTGGTGTTTGTTGTCCATGCACCATTTATTGTTGAACTGCAATGTAGAATAGTAGAATTATAAGTGGGTGAAAAACTGCTATGCAAAGTAAAGCAGTTAAATTAATATAGGGGCGCAAAACTCAATCTCGCCTAGGGCAACCGAAGGGCTAGAGCCGGCCCTGCGTTGAAGAGTTAAAAACATGAATCAAATAACCCAAACGCCCCTTGTTCAGCAATCAAATGATAAGAGAAAGCACTTGTTTTTTTTTTCCATGAGTGCTGCCTATTCTTCAGCTTTAAAACAAAGTATCATCACTCACATTATCTCCTTCCGCCCCGATCTGAATCTCAAGCTCTGAGGCTTGTTGTCTTCTGCAAAAACAAGATTGGAGTGAGCTTCGGATTATATCACGCACGATGATTTATAAAAGCTCTGCGATCCCCGGAGAAACTCTCCCCGTTCAGTCCGAGGATCTTCACATGCAAGTCAGAATGTAGTGGAAAAGTCCAGAGGGAGAAACTTTATGCATTGTCAAGTTAATGTGTTTTAGCGTGACCGTCGACAACTGAGAAAAGATCAAAGATGCACATGTGACATAGAGGGATTGAAAGGAAGACATGTTGAAAAAGTGTTGAGCAAAAGATGCTGTTTAACGTTACGATGACGAAACTCCCTCCGAAGTCTTATTCCTTTAAAAACTGCAACTGAGGAGACCATGAAATGAGCCCAAACAAAAAAGACATACAATACGTCACAATGTCAGAGTCGAAGGTTGAAGAGCCGATGCCGAGGTCTATCAACACCTGATATTTCATCGTATTCCACGAACATTAGCATTGATCTCTACAGTCGTATGTCTATAACGACCTCAACTCATTGGGAGAAGCTTTTTGTTTGTTGTTGGGGTCTGGCTGCAGGACTAGTTTGGGAGGATCAGGTCTGGCTGGAGCAATCCAGTTCCTCCCAGAGCTGTTAGATGCATCTAATCCCAAAGTGCATTTCTTACCTGGCTTTGTGCACATGCCATATTAAAAGAGGATAAGGTCTTTACCACATCTTTCTACAACTGTTGGAAGGTATCTCTTTCGGTGTGGCTGTGCAATTTAACTCAACAGGAGGAATACAACACCATAAAAAACAGCCGAATAAGGAGCATACGGTGTCCATGTACCAGCTGGGACGGGTGCAGGCCGTATAGAAAGCCTGCTTATAGCACTTCATGCCATAAATGGAGTGAATTTATCCCTTAAATCTCACTTAATGCAATCTAATCTGGACCCTTCATGCACGGCGTGGGGCCGAGCTAAAACACACGGCACTGCGCCTTTAAGTTCGTCTTTGACGGGAAGGTGAAGAACAGCGAAATCCAAGGACTCACACTGATGCTGCGCCGTTAGAGCAATGTGTTCCTATCTGCTTCAAAGCTCCATCGCGTGTGTGTGTGTGTGTGTGTGTGTGTGTGTGCCTGTAACTATATGGCGCCGTAAAAGGTCAGGAGCAAATGGAACACAGCGGGATAGAACAAAGAGGTTTACTTGTTTTTCTCTCAGGTCGGAGAGAGAGAAGTCTGGAGGAATTGAACGTGCCCTCCGAGGGCAGACCTCGGGTTCTGGTGCTATTACTGTACAACATGGCACCTGATGGAGAGGCTATTGAACCGCCAGTTAGCGCCGGCTAACAGGGCCAACAAACTAAAGCGAAAGAGAGGAGAGCGAGGAGGTGTGTGTGTGTGTGTGTGTGGGGGTTCTAATAAGATCCGGGAGGAACAGTGAGACGGCAGAAAACAGGAAGCAGTGATGACTCGGCGCGTTTGATGGGCCGTGAAATTGCGGTTAGCTCGTCTAGCCGCCGCGCTCGGGATAATTAAGCGGCAACTCGCAGCAGCTGTGCACTGACCTCCTCCCAGCCTCGGCCGTTGGTGTAGGAGATGACGTCCAGCAGCGGGTTGGACAGGTAGCCGTCGCTGTTGAAGGAGTAATCCCGCCCGCCGATGGATATGTTGGAGAAGTACCTGCGAGAGGAGATAGGAGACAGGAGACAGGGAAAAGGAATTAGATATCATATTCTTAATGTTGAGGTATTCTGTCTGGGTCTCATTTGTTTTTCCAGGATATTATATTGATGATATCTCTCTTTATGTGCATTATAAGCTGCATTTTAGACTCTTAACTCGTCTGTTTTTCGCGGTACAAACTGTATTTTATCTTGATCAAGCCTGGAGAGGCGGTTATAGGCTCCTCCCACAATATGTAGGTTTTGATCGTGTCCAATCAATATTTGAGTCCTGAGGAGATGTTTCTGCCTCTCGATACCCCGAAGAGGATGTTGAAATAAAATTTGTATTATTTATTAAATATTATTATTATATTAAATTATTAAATATCTTTTGCATCGTGGATACGAGTGTGCGACTATTTTACCTTTACATTCAATTACTAATGCGAATAAAATACATTTAATAAATCAAAAATAAAATAATACAAATTCTAAAACTAAAAGATCCAAATAAAACCAAAAAAAGATGAGCAAAAAGTGTAACTTTGATCATAAAAATGTAAATGAGGCGGTATTACTGTTGCTAACACTCATCAGAGGTGTACTGTGTGTATTATGTCACCTGACTTCATTTTGTGGGAACATCATGTCTTCTTTCTTAATTCCACCGACTAACATCTCATTGGTTGGTTAAGAAAATAAAAGAAGCGACTTGAGAGAGGCAGACTGAGTCACGGACTGAACCTGCAGACTCGGAGTCAGACCTCCGCCCCCCTCGGCGGCGGCCCCCCCTCTCCTCCCTCGCTGTGTGCCAGCGGGTGTAGGGGCGAGTCGCCATGGTTACGGGCATCGGCGTCGCCAGGTAATTTGGTCGTGATGTCGACCGGTGAAGCTCGACGGAAAACAAATGTTACAGCGAACGCAGCAGGAGATGTTCTAGGAGTAACGCAGCAGAGCCGTGTGTGTGGAACGAAGCAAGAGGAGCGGAGTGTGTAGAGTGTGTAGAGGAGCGGAGTGTGTAGAGTGTGTAGAGGAGCAGAGTGTGTAGAGTGTGTAGAGTGTGTAGAGTGTGTAGAGGAGCAGAGTGTGTAGAGTGTGTAGAGGAGCAGAGTGTGTAGAGGAGCAGAGTGTGTAGAGGAGCAGAGTGTGTAGAGTGTGTAGAGGAGCAGAGTGTGTAGAGTGTGTAGAGGAGCAGAGTGTGTAGAGGAGCAGAGTGTGTAGAGTGTGTAGAGGAGCAGAGTGTGTAGAGTGTGTAGAGTGTGTAGAGGAGCGGAGTGTGTAGAGGAGCAGAGTGTGTAGAGGAGCAGAGTGTGTAGAGTGTGTAGAGGAGCAGAGTGTGTAGAGTGTGTAGAGTGTGTAGAGTGTGTAGAGGAGCGGAGTGTGTAGAGGAGCAGAGTGTGTAGAGTGTGTAGAGTGTGTAGAGTGTGTAGAGTGTGTAGAGTGTGTAGAGGAGCAGAGTGTGTAGAGTGTGTAGAGTGTGTAGAGGAGCGGAGTGTGTAGAGTGTGTAGAGGAGCAGAGTGTGTAGAGTGTGTAGAGGAGCGGAGTGTGTAGAGTGTGTAGAGGAGCAGAGTGTGTAGAGTGTGTAGAGTGTGTAGAGGAGCAGAGTGTGTAGAGTGTGTAGAGGAGCAGAGTGTGTAGAGTGTGTAGAGTGTGTAGAGGAGCAGAGTGTGTAGAGTGTGTAGACGAGCAGAGTGTGTAGAGTGTGTAGAGTGTGTAGAGGAGCAGAGTGTGTAGAGTGTGTAGAGTGTGTAGAGTGTGTAGAGGAGCAGAGTGTGTAGAGTGTGTAGAGTGTGTAGAGGAGCGGAGTGTGTAGAGTGTGTAGAGTGTGTAGAGTGTAGAGTGTGTAGAGTGTGTAGACGAGCAGAGTGTGTAGAGTGTGTAGAGTGTGCAGAGTGTAGAGGGTGTAGAGTGTGTAGAGGAGCAGAGTGTGTAGAGTGTGTAGACGAGCAGAGTGTGTAGAGTGTGTAGAGTGTGTAGAGTGTGTAGAGTGTGTAGACGAGCAGAGTGTGTAGAGTGTGTAGAGTGTGTAGACGAGCAGAGTGTGTAGACGAGCAGAGTGTGTAGAGGAGCAGAGTGTGTAGAGGAGCAGAGTGTGTAGAGTGTGTAGAGGAGCAGAGTGTGTAGAGTGTGTAGAGTGTGTAGAGGAGCGGAGTGTGTAGAGTGTGTAGAGTGTGTAGAGTGTGTAGAGTGTGTAGAGTGTGTAGAGGAGCGGAGTGTGTAGAGTGTGTAGAGTGTGTAGAGTGTGTAGAGGAGCAGAGTGTGTAGAGTGTGTAGAGTGTGTAGAGGAGCGGAGTGTGTAGAGTGTGTAGAGTGTGCAGAGTGTAGAGTGTGTAGAGTGTGTAGAGGAGCAGAGTGTGTAGAGTGTGTAGAGTGTGCAGAGTGTAGAGTGTGTAGAGTGTGTAGACGAGCAGAGTGTGTAGAGTGTGTAGACGAGCAGAGTGTGTAGAGTGTGTAGAGTGTGTAGAGGAGCAGAGTGTGTAGAGGAGCAGAGTGTGTAGAGTGTGTAGAGGAGCAGAGTGTGTAGAGTGTGTAGAGTGTGTAGAGGAGCGGAGTGTGTAGAGTGTGTAGAGTGTGTAGAGTGTGTAGAGTGTGTAGAGTGTGTAGAGGAGCGGAGTGTGTAGAGTGTGTAGAGTGTGCAGAGTGTAGAGTGTGTAGAGTGTGTAGAGGAGCAGAGTGTGTAGAGTGTGTAGACGAGCAGAGTGTGTAGAGTGTGTAGAGTGTGTAGAGTGTGTAGAGTGTGTAGAGGAGCGGAGTGTGTAGAGTGTGCAGAGTGTAGAGTGTGTAGAGTGTGTAGACGAGCAGAGTGTGTAGAGTGTGTAGACGAGCAGAGTGTGTAGAGTGTGTAGAGTGTGTAGAGTGTGTAGAGTGTGTAGAGGAGCGGAGTGTGTAGAGTGTGCAGAGTGTAGAGTGTGTAGAGTGTGTAGACGAGCAGAGTGTGTAGAGTGTGTAGACGAGCAGAGTGTGTAGAGTGTGCAGAGTGTAGAGTGTGTAGAGTGTGTAGACGAGCAGAGTGTGTAGAGTGTGTAGAGTGTGCAGAGTGTAGAGGGTGTAGAGTGTGTAGAGGAGCAGAGTGTGTAGAGTGTGTAGACGAGCAGAGTGTGTAGAGTGTGTAGAGTGTGTAGAGTGTGTAGAGGAGCGGAGTGTGTAGACGAGCAGAGTGTGTAGAGGAGCAGAGTGTGTAGAGTGTGTAGAGTGTGCAGAGTGTAGAGTGTGTAGAGTGTGTAGAGGAGCAGAGTGTGTAGAGTGTGTAGAGGAGCAGAGTGTGTAGAGTGTGTAGAGTGTGTAGAGTGTGTAGAGTGTGTAGAGTGTAGAGTGTGTAGAGGAGCAGAGTGTGTAGAGTGTGTAGAGTGTGTAGAGGAGCAGAGTGTGTAGAGTGTGTAGAGGAGCAGAGTGTGTAGAGTGTGTAGAGGAGCAGAGTGTGTAGAGTGTGTAGAGTGTGTAGAGGAGCAGAGTGTGTAGTGTGTAGAGTGTGCAGAGTGTGTAGAGTGTGTAGAGTGTGTAAAGTGTAGAGTGTGTAGAGTGTGCAGAGTGTAGAGTGTGTAGAGTGTGCAGAGTGTAGAGTGTGTAGAGTGTGTAGAGGAGCAGAGTGTGTAGAGTGTGTAGAGTGTAGAGTGTGTAGTGTGTAGAGTGTGCAGAGTGTGTAGAGTGTGTAGAGTGTGTAAAGTGTAGAGTGTGTAGAGTGTGCAGAGTGTAGAGTGTGTAGAGTGTGCAGAGTGTGTAGAGGAGCAGAGTGTGTAGTGTGTAGAGTGTGTAAAGTGTGTAGAGTGTGTAGAGTGTGTAGAGGAGCAGAATGTGTAGAGTGTGTAGAGTGTGTAGAGTGTGTAGAGTGTAGAGTGTGTAGAGTGTGCAGAGTGTGTAGAGGAGCAGAGTGTGTAGTGTGTAGAGTGTGCAGAGTGTGTAGAGTGTGTAGAGGAGCAGAATGTGTAGAGTGTGTAGAGTGTGTAGAGTGTAGAGTGTGTAGAGTGTGCAGAGTGTAGAGTGTGTAGAGTGTGTAGAGGAGCAGAGTGTGTAGAGTGTGTAGAGTGTAGAGTGTGTAGTGTGTAGAGTGTGCAGAGTGTGTAGAGTGTGTAGAGTGTGTAAAGTGTAGAGTGTGTAGAGTGTGCAGAGTGTAGAGTGTGTAGAGTGTGCAGAGTGTGTAGAGGAGCAGAGTGTGTAGTGTGTAGAGTGTGTAAAGTGTGTAGAGTGTGTAGAGTGTGTAGAGGAGCAGAATGTGTAGAGTGTGTAGAGTGTGTAGAGTGTGTAGAGTGTAGAGTGTGTAGAGTGTGCAGTGTGTAGAGTGTGTAGAGTGTAGAGTGTGTAGAGTGTGCAGTGTGTAGAGTGTGTAGAGGAGCAGAATGTGCAAGTTGGCAACACAATCTACTTTACTCTCCATCTTGTTGAGTTTATTGTATATTCCACTACACTGTGGGCGACTGTGGCTCATCCTTCAATCAGAGGGTCGGTGGTTCGATCCCCCCGGCTCTGCTAGTCCATGTCGATGTGTCCTTGGACAAGACACTTAACCCCAACTTGCTCCCGTAGCTGAGCCCACGCCGTGTGAATGAGAGTTCCTCCTGATGGACAGGTGGCCCCTTAGCCCCTCCCACCAGGATGTGAATGGATGAAAGTAGAGTGTCGTACGATGCAAACTAATCCAATATGACGATGTTACACGTTTAATTACTGAAGTCTTTTGGTTGCACCAGACGCTGATGATGCTGAACTCCTCCCCTTCCTCCTCCTCCTCCTCCTCCCCTTCCTCCTCCTCCTCCTCCTCCTCCTCTGCTCGTTCTCTTACTCACCAGAGGAAATATGACGATGTTTCAGCACACCAGCCATATTGGTTTAATTATGCGCCTTAGTAGAAAATCAATTAAAGTAATCAAAGCTGCGGATGAAGAGCCGAGAACTCCACTGCGGACAAACACACACTTCTGTTGACGTGAGAGGAAATCACAATGTGTGTGTGTGTGTGTGTGTGTGGTAAACATTGGAGGACAAATACTTGAGAGTACTTTCAATACCAGGAAAGACAAAAAGCAAAGAGCGCCGGTGTGAAGCAGAGATAATGCGAGATATGTTTTACCTTTGATGCTTTAATAATAAAATATCTGCTTCCAAAGCATCACGGGGGACAGAAAGCACATCAAAGCAACCGGCGACCTCGCTGGAGGAAAACCTCAACAACATCCCGATAACACTTAATCAACTGCAATCGGACTTCAAAACAACTAAATGTATACGC
>JBAMJR010000567.1:282500-337500 GCA_038501785.1 Myoxocephalus aenaeus
ACGAGGAGCTAACGAGGATCGTGAGGATCGTGAGGATCGTGGGGATCGTCTACCGAGAGTTACAACGAAACTGCGTTTTCAGGGAAGCGTATTTAGTTCTGGGTCTTATTTGCTTTTGCTGCATCACAGATAATGATCTAATGCGTTTGCAGAGGTCGACATCGGGTTAGACGTCACCGAGTTAGCTGTTATGTAGCGCAGTGGAAATTATAAGACCAGAAGTCGGTGGACGGGCTTGTAGTGTGTCCAACCTTCACAAGGAAGACCTGGGTTCACATCCTTTCAGTAAATGTCCATCTTTTTATTATCTTTTAACTGACCTGAACCGGGTGTTTTTAAAGTTTCGGGCCAACCCCGAACCGTGGTTTATTCCTCACAACCACGATCCTTCGCTACCCGTGACCATATAAATAGCGTAGCGTAATCACTGGCTATCACTGCTGTTCTGGTGCTTTAGAGCTGCAAGGGAAAGACCAGGACTGGAAGACCCTGTAGATTTTTTTTTAAAAGGTGCTCGGAAACACTACCGCTCTTGTCCACAGGGGCCGCCAAAAAACAACGCAAAGGTAAAGTTCCTCTTATAAGTTTTAAGTACGAAAGTTACGTAACAAACGTACCGTTCAAGGTATCCTCACACAACAATTTGTATGATGTCTTACAAAAAGTTGACCTCGTTTTTTGTGCGTTTTCCTGCAAAAGACAGCGACACGTGGCGATTTCCAAGCAAAAAAAAAGGACGCAAGTTGACAAAACACCTGACGAGAACAGCTGATTGAGTCAGCGTCGACCTTTGGTTTCTCACAGGACACGAGCAGCGGCCTCCCGGAAGGGAAAAGTCCCGCGTTTGTCTCTGAACTCCTGAGCGAGTTTGTGCACAACGACCCGTGAACGTGTCATGAAACCCAAAACTATGAACTAAAGGAGTCACAACGTGATCATTTTCATGGGTTTGTCACAACGTGTATCACGTGATTCAGCGTGAGGACACGAATATGAATCATTGAAGCTCGTTATAGCTTTTGATGTTGAGGGTTTCTGATGATCTGATGGACCCTGAGATGGCGCTGTGTGCCAGCTGGCGGCTCAGCCGATCGGTGATAAACCCGTCACGTTTTTTTTATTTGTGCCGGTCAATTACAAGCGTGTCATGACAGCAGATGAAAATATCACATTTATTCTGCTAAAAAATTATTAATAAATCGGAGAATGTGTATTTTTTAAACTGAGTTTTAGTATTTGAATTTATACATTTTTCAGTGTTGTTGGGTCTCGTTAGTTCTGGACTAACGGACGCCGACATAAACACATTGATCGACTTCCTGCCGGGTTCGTGAAGATGTTTATACACGAGTTGGACTTCAAAAAACGACTAATGCAAACATCAAAAAGATCATTTTAATGTGAAAAAAAACACACCAACATTACCAGCACCCTTTTACCACTAATTGAAATGTCCATGAATCCCCAAAAAGCGGTGAAAAAATTACCCAAATCAACGAGTTGTGGGGGAAATTATTATAAATATTATCAGAGCTCTGACGTGAACGCAAAAGGAGAAAAACAAAATGTTTAACAGATTATTCTGTTTATGAAGAGACTGGATGGTGTACAGTAGAGACAGACAGGTGGATGTCTCTCTCTCTCTCTCTCTCTCTCTCTCTCTCTCTCTCTCTCTCTCTCTCTCTCTCTCTCTCTGATACGGAGTGCTAACAGCCTCTTCCCCAAATGTTACGGGAAAGCTTTCTGTGAGCATGACAACTTCTTCTGGGGGAGAGAGAGAGAGAGAGAGAGAGAGAGAGAGAGAGAGAGAGAGATCAAGAGACATTTCATGCTTCATGTAAAGAAAGTCTAGGATTTGTCAGCATTTATTCTTCATCTCTCTTCATCTTCCTCTCCCTTTACTCCCACTTGTATTCTCTCTCTCTCTCTCTCTCTCTCTCCCTCTCTCTCTCTCTCACCTCCTCTTATTGACTGAGATGATTCATAGTTCACTTTCCATGACAGAGAGGCTGTGAGTCCCGCAGACCTCTGCAGCTGAACGCACCAGCGGAGCTGTCTCTGCTCTCACAAGAACAATTGCACCTCATGCTATGCACACACACACACACACACACACACACACACACACACACACACACACACACACACACAGCCGTGAAGGCGACCGTTACTTCTGCGTGACTCACAGGTTCTCAGAGACGGAGTCCGGAGGAGCAGGACCTGGTTAACGGCACGGGGATCCTTCAATATTCATAAATCACGACGGGAATTTCAGAGACGTCGTCCAGAGGACTCGTCACTCTTATTGATTTAATAAGTGGCCACCTTAGGGGGCGGGGCTTGTGGACGGGAGGTTTTGAAACAACAAGATGATGCTGCACGCCTCCGATGAAACACACCACGACTCTCAATGTTCTGGAGTAGATGAGCACATGAATCATAACAATAATGTCTTTGAGACCTGCCGCCTCACATTCTGATGATAACTTGTCGAGTGTCTGCGGCTCTTCACGAAGATGCATTCAGCGTTAAAGACGAGGAGAGAGGAAGAAGACAACCAGGATGTTTTTATGTTTTGAATTTTGATAAACTGGACTTTCTGGGCCCTTCCTCTGAGTCTTCATCGGTCTCCCAAGGCCTATCAGTCCACATCAGAGCCTCTTGTGTGATACAGCAACAAAGAAATGGCACATTCTGGCTCTACAAGTCAATTTGTCATGTTTATGACACTATTCCACCATAAATATTAACATAAACCATAAATATGACTTGAAGGGACTCAAGTTTTTGAAAGATCTGTTTTGCTTTGGACTCAAGAGGAATTGGGGAAACCGACAATGAATACATCGCTGACAAATAATGATTCTTCGTTCAGCGGATGCAAAGTCAAACGTATCTCAAACATCATGAATCTAATCTGCAGCGTATGAATGAAACACTCAGCGCTCCGTTCTGCTCGTGATCTCAACCGCAACTTATTCATTGCGTCGCTCTCCTCCTCCAGACCCCAGCGCTCATCCCTCCTCTCCTCTCCCCGTCTTCTCGGTCCGTCTTCCCACTCGTCCCGGCGGGGGTTGTCATGGTGATGTGTGCAGCTTGGCATTACATGTGTTTTTATTAACGCCGAACACGGCCGGGACCGAACCGCAAGCGAGGGGGCGGGAAGAGAAGGAGACGAGGAGACGAGGAGGCAAGGAGGCAAGGAGAAGGAAGGAAATGATGGAGTGGTGGAAACTATTGTGTATTAGTATATAAGTTGATAGTGATATAAATATGTAATTAAATAGCAGACGCAGGGTTGGAAATGGCTCATCAAGGTGAAGAATGTCTGTGAGGAAGAGGAAGAGGAAGAGGAGGATGAGGATGACAAGTGGGAGTGAGGAGAGATGGAGGACGATGAAGGGAGGAGGACAGAAGAGGACAAACATGGAGGAAACAAGGAGTGATGGAGAGGCAATTAAAGACAGAGGGGAGGAGGGGAAGAGAACGAGGATGGAGTGTGTGTGTGTGTGTGTGTGTGTGTGTGTGTGTGTGTGTGTGTGTGTGTGTCGGGGGGGTGAGAGAAGAGTAGCTATTTCAACATCAAACAGCATCGGGAGGAATTTAATGTTCTTTTTACGGCTCCATTTGCATGTTCATAAGCAAGAGTGGCAGATCTCGCATTAGACACACACACACACACACACACACACACACACTGGCACTTCACTCCTGCCATCGCACCGACGCGTCTGCCTCCATTAGCGCTGACGGGACGGGTCGCTAACCGGTTGTTTAGCATGCGGCTAAACGCAGCGAGTCCACCGCACACCGGGAGCTGCAGAGAACGTGAAGGCGCTCCTCAAAGGTATTTTATTTTTAAGAAACCCTCTCTAACTGATGCTGCATGGTGGGCCTCAACCCAAACACGCTGTGATTGCATCACGTAGAAGAAACAGCCGTCCGAAGAGGCCTCGGACGACTTAGTTCCGTGCGTAAAAGGCGAGCGTCTTCATGTAATTCATCATCTGGAGACCCCGGACACGTCAGCCGGGAGACGGATCGAGGGCGGAATCTGCTGAGGTCGTGAAACTCCGTGCACCCCAGGGGTCGTAAAGAGTGAAAAGCGACTGTCACGAGAGGAAGAGCGATGAACACGAGATCTGATGCAGTTAAATAAAGCCGAACGCCTTCGAGGACACGAGAGAAATAACGTCAGACGCCGACACTCGAAACACGGCTGCTCATACGAGACGGGGTCACGAGGTCGACACGTGGTATTTAACGCTGAAAACCACAGGAAGATATTGGTTAATATCGGTCAAAATACATTTCATGGTTCGAACGCAAAGTATGAAAGTTGATGGTTCATGTTCGAGTTTTTTAATACAAAATGGTGTTCCGCAAGGTTCCATATTGGGGTCTATTTTATTTTCAGTTTATATTAATAACCTGTGTTGCTGTGGGGTGAAGGGAGGTTTCTATTATAGAAACAAATGCTGATTTTCTTTTGCTGCAAGAAATAAATAAATAAATTAACCTTTTCTTTTTCAGCAATTGATTATGGTGATATTATATATGCACGCAAGTTGTATCCTCTCTGACAATTATACATTCAGTGTATGCTTTGGTGCAATCTGTCTGTTTGTTTTCTCTATAAAATACATCTTTGTCTTTCCGTCAGTGAAGGTCTTCTGTGTATTCAATGTGTTCATGCATCTGCACCTCCAGAATTATTTACCTCCTTTAAATACAGCCACCTCTGTCTCTCCCTCCGCCCGTTCTCTCCATCCCAGCTTGCCTCCTTCCTCTCTTTCCCCCTCTTCTTTCCCCTGCATCATGCATCCAAATGCAATTATCCAATTTACATGCAAAACGATGCATCGCAAGTCTCTGAGGCCGCCGTCCCCGAGGAGCCGAGACGGGCAGGAGAGCAGAGACCTAGATTGATGGAAGGAGTGCTAGAAAGAGTGAACGGAGGAGGGGGTTGGTGACTTAATAAGTTGTGGGGGCGGGGCTTCTGCACTTCCATAACTCTAACCCTCCGATATGAGGAGGAGGGATTTGTACGTAAAGGCTGGGAGAGTAAATCTGAAATTGATGGAGAACGACTGGCTGAATTATTGAATAATAGACGGAGTGACGGACAAATAACAAGTTAACTAAGTTAATATATAATTGAATAAATCAATGAATCGATTAATCTGCCAATCAATGGGACATTCCAGTTTCATGCATGCAGGGTTTTATTATGTAGTTTTGAAAGAGAAACAGAAGGTAAAGGGAACTTTTTACCCTCATTTAGTCTTTCAAATTGCAGTTTACAACTCACATGCCCATAATATACAGTAATATACAGTATTATACTGTACTATACTGTAATATACTGTACTATACTGTACTATACTGTAATATGCTGTACTATACTGTACTATACTGTACTATACTGTAAAATACTGTAATATACTGTACTGTACTGTACTATACTGTAAAATACTGTAATATACTGTACTATACTGTAATATAAAACACAGATCTTTGCCAGTTATATATATCATTTATTTTTTTTGAACAAAATCTGTTATGTAGGCTTCATTTTGCAAAAGGTTCCTCTTTTTAAACCAATGTTTTATCATAATGTATCGTTCCATAAATCTAACTTATCTTTTTCTCTCTGATTCGCGCCTATTTTGAGCATCAACTTCCTCCCGTCTGTCACATGTTACACGACTTGGCATAATCACACGGATGCGTTGGTATCACAGTCAGTATGGCGGACACATAGCATGCAAACAAATATATAAAAAGGCGCTTTTTATCGCACGCAAAATGACTTTTGACGAGCGTGGGAGATGAGTTCCTTTAGGTCTGAGCACCAGTTTAATCAGGAATTAAACGGTTTATTTTAATTAAAGTTGTGTTTATATTTTGCATGAATCTCTATTTGCACAGCGCTCACGTCGCCATGTGAAGATGGAAAGAGGCGTCGGCTGCTTCTCTCCACGCCGGCCCTGAAGCAGCACTTCCTACGAGGAAATCTGCAGTTTCTGTCACAGCAGAGCTTTTCAGAGGACTTCTTTTAAGAATAGAATTCTCTCCTTTTGTCATCGCTCCAGTCGGCCAGCAGAGAAACGCTTTCCAGGGAATCTAAAGGACTGAATTTCATCACAAAAAGACTAATTTTGACTCTAATTCGAGACGCTAGTAGCCTTGAATAAGCTTCAGCTAAACTTTGAAATACATTTATGCATGCGGAGAAGGATTTTGTTCCACATCTTTTTTTCATGGCCGCCGTGGTAGAGACCTGACCTCCAGGCCGGCGTGAAGAGCAAGAACCATTTTTGGAGGAAAAAAGCATAAGATAAGAGGTTTAGTGAATGCTTCATGAAACGAGCAGGAACGGCACAAAAAAATATTAATCCAGGACCAGATTGTAACGAGAAGGCCAGTGTGCTTTTGGACATGTTAGAATGAACACGTGTAGTTGTGGTTGCGTTTCTGCCGCAGGAAGACTGAGCCAAAGTATTTAAATAAATAATTGGTCAGAAAGAAAAAAACATTAGAGCGGCCATTACCTCCGGCAGAACCATTAACAAAGCCCGGGCATAATTAGACGGGAAAGTCGACCCTCCTTTTTCTGAATCCTTCCCCGAGCACACGTTCCCGAAACTAATCCTCGGCCCGCCCTCCGATCGGGTCTCAGGATCTCCATAAATCATTCTGATCGCTGAGGGCGCGACTCGCGGTGAACTCGAGTCCCGAGCGCCGGCCGCAACACGAAGGTTTGCAAAACCGATGAGCGAAAGAGGACAAAGGAAAACACACAACGCACAAAACCACTGCCGCTGTGTAGATGTGTTAACACTGCATGAATATACTCAATGAATATTGTATCAAACTCAACAGTTCGGATCGTATCACGGTTTTGAGTCACGGATCAACTTTTAGCCCAGATCACGTTCTTTTACACCAATAAGCCGATTAGTTTTTATTCTTATGATGTCAGCTGGTAAATAAGCCTCATGTCAACAGCTCTGAAGTCAGTTTAACAGATCTGGGGACCCTTTTGTATCAGGAAAATCAAGAAAAAAATCATGGTATAAATGCCCCACCCAAAAAAATACATGTTAGCTATCAAATTAAACATAAAAATTGGGGCTGCAATAATATATAATCCCCATGTACAACCTCTAAACACAACTCAAACAATAAATAGGATTAGGGGTTAGGGTGTGGGCTTAAAGGGTTAAACCTTCCAAATGTTTCTGATTGGTGGATATTTGATATAAAACGCATAACTTGGTCGTCAACTACGGTCCATCGCCCCTCAACACGACAGGTATAGAAACCGTGTTGTATCCCGTGACCTGTCCAACACACATGTGCAGAGGCCCCGCCCCTTTCTGGCTTCATTTTAGTGTCTTGCCGAGAACACGCCGGGTATTGCGTGTGCGACTGTTGCCCTCTCACCATGAAAGGGAATAAAACGACTTATCTGCAAAATGATCCAGGAAAAGTGGGGAAAAAAAACATATCTGCACCCCATATCTTGCATTTTCCAGATACCGTAAACGTCAGGTTACAAGCCGCTACTGCCTTCGGTCAGTGTCCCCGTTAGCTCCCCGCTGTAGCCAGCTGGGGCTCCTGCTAGCGCTCCGTTACTTCCCCGCTAACTTCCGCTAGCTCCCCGAAAACCACCGAAGGTAGCGGGACCAGGCTGGACACCCGACTTGGGCAGAGGGGACGCGGGCAGTAGCAGCAGCAGCGGGCAGTAGCAGCAGCAGCGCTAGCTAGCAGCAGCGCTAGCTAGCAGCAGCGCTGCTGGGTAGGAGGTTTTGCTCTTCGGCCGTCGATACTCCACTGAACTGACGGGTCATCGTGTTGCGGTAAAGAAGCTGAACTCTATTGTGTGCGGACGCCAAAAAGGACTGAAAACACAGCCGAGAGACGAGGGAGAGGCAGGGAAAAGGTGTCTCGCCAAATAAAGGAAACAAAGGACCGGGAGGGAGCGCATGTGTGAGCCTGACGAGGGAGAAGGAACACATAATGTACCGGGCAGATGGGAGGGTGACAAGCAGGCATGCTGATGAGCGGAGAAGAGGGAAGGTGTGAAAGGAAGAGAGGGAGAGAGAGGCAGACGACGGAGAGCATCATGACCGGACGCAGAGTCCCGACACCCTTTGATCGCTCGTCTCATCTCTCGGTTTAATCCGAGATGCAAAACTCCCGACAGCGCGAGAGAAGCTCAAAGCGTTTGGTGGATTCAACCTTTTACTCCAACGCAACGCCTGTGAATAATACAGTTCTTTATCGCAAATTAATTACCACTTCCTTTTGACCGCAGTCTGCAGCTCCCCTCGTGATCATCAGACTGAAACTGTTGCGTAAACTGAGTCGGTGGTTTACATATATATATATATATATATATATATATATATATATATATATATATATGAATACGTTGACACGCGTTGTCGCACTTGATAAATATTACTGTTGGCGCCGCAGGGTTTTAAGTGTCGCGTGAATATTTTAAAGCAGTTACAGCCCGAAAAGGATTACACTGCGGAGGCTGCAACACTGCATACACTCAACTGCTGCAGCCCCCTTACACACACACACACACACACACACACACACACACACACACACACACACACACCAAAGCCTCCTGCTGTGCTATGGCACCATCAAAAAGTAACAGAAGAGAGTGATTTGTGTCAGATGGGAAGGACACAGTTGCACTTGTTACTGAAGCTGCAGAGAGCGCATGAGGGGGAAGCAGGAAGTGTGTGTGTGTGTGTGTGTGTGTGTGTGTGTCCTGGATGAGTTTGGTGGGGTTATTTAAAAAGTGAGACGACACTCCTCCACTCCAGACGAGCGGTCGGCTCCCTGAGGGTTTTGAGCCGACTCTCCTTTTCTTCTCTCTTATCTCCTTCCTGCTCTCTCTCTCTCTTTTTCTTCTCCTGCTTTCTCCTCATCTCCTCGTCTTCGTCACCTCTTCATCCTCGTCTCCTCCTCTGACCCCCCCCCCTCCTCTCTCTCATTGTCTTTCTTCTTCTTGTACATTAAGCTTCATCATCTGTAATAATGTGCAATATTGTAATTAAGGGCTGACGATACAATCTCCCTGCATCTCCTGTCCCACATTCTGTCCGCACGATATGAGCAAGATTTCCCCAAAATGCCTCCTTGAGCGGTCACCGAGTTTTTCAAACTGTATTATGGTGCCTTAACAACAGCCCACATACTAATAACACACCTTTTTGGAAAGATTAGGACCTAAAGAATCGGAATCTGCAACAAAAATTATAATATAACACAGCATGTGGGTGTTCAAAGGAGTTTCGGTCCAATAACTGTGTCGTTCAGTTCACTTAAACTTAACGGTTACTTGAATTATGTTTCACAGCAGATGTCTCTTCTCACAAGGGTTGCGGTATTGTAGCAATTTAAATGAAGTTAAACAACGATGTGGTTCCGGAGATAATATGTTGTTGTTTTTTGTCTGATAATAGGCGCGGGGGGATTTTCACACACTGTTTTTTAAAGGGTTAAATCCTCCTTAGCTCCGCCTCTCTCCTTCCTCTGCAGGTCTGATCCTTCCACCTGGACCCACCTGATCTCCGGCTTGTTTTAAGAGACCGAGGCGGCCATCGTTTTGTTCTGCACAATTTCCTCCAGCGCCGAGGAGGATTATGTGACATCGTCCTTAGTGGGCAAAGGAATCTGTTGTATGTGTTTTATGTGTTTCGTGTGAATGGTCCAGCACCAGTGAGACATGGAACGGCCCAGTTTGAGTCACGGATTCATGCATTTGAAACTGAGCCGTTTACGATACGGGTAAGAACCTTTTTACCCTCCATTAACTCTCTTTTTTGTGTGTGTGTGTGTGTTGTTTTTACGACACAGTTAGGGTTCAGTCCCATGAACCACGTTGCTGTCAGGGCTCTGGAATGCACTTCCTGTTGAGATATGACCATCTGCAACTGTCCACATCATGTTTTTATGACGGCATTTTCACAAGGTCTCAATGTTATGCGTCCGTACACATGCATACCTGTCCATATACCTGGATACATGTGTGTACACATGGGTTCCTGTGTATGTGTGTGTATTTATACACATGAATCTACCGCGTCATTTGGAAGCGCCTTCATCATTTCAAGAGTTGATTTCTTCATGTCTTCCTTCTTCTTTCTTTCTATTATTGATCTCTGAAGCACAGCTGTTTTGAAAAGTGCTATCGCAATTATTATAACACACATTCAGGATGGTAATAAGTCAGAACCGTGTCCGTCAGGTGGATGTGGAGTTCTTCGGTCATCCAGAAAACATCCACACACACACACACACACACACACACACACACACACACCTTCCAGTGAGACGGACATGTTTAGATCAGGGCCCTGCAGCGCATTGCTGCTGCTGCAGTGATCTTCATCGTAATGTCATTATTATGAGTTCCACTCTGTTCTGTTGTGCTGCATTTCTTTTTTTTTCTTCATTTTATTTCATTGCACTGGCTTCTTCACATTGTGCTCTGCCGCTGGTGTTTGCAATCTGACGGCTGGGAGCTTTCAAAAATGATCTCCGAGCTGACGGCCAAATCACCACCACCACCACCATCATCATCATCATCATCATCATCATCATCATCGTCGTCATCTCACGTCGCCTCCATCTTCCACTCTCTCCATCCTCTCGACTCTCCTCCAGCTCTCCGGCTGCCAAAACGTGCGTTCCACTCACTTCCTGTCTCCTCGGTCCTCACGCCCCATCCCTCCGTCTTCTCCCCGTCCGCACATCCTGATATTTGTGTCGTCTGCGTGTGTGAGCAGCTGCTCGTTCAGAGGCTTCTCTTTTTGGTGAACGCTCTCCTTTTGTTAAACGCACATCTGTCTCAGCTGTCGGAGCGCAAAACGAGCAGAACGACGCGACTAATGGAGATCATTAGGGGGCGAAAAACACTGGTATTGTCTCGTCTGACATCTCGTGGACGTGGTTTTCAAAAACGTCTCCCGTTGGGAAGAAGGAAATCAATCGCACACCATCCATCAAATATTCCACTCTTAATAATTCATGAAGTAAAAAAAAAAACGTTACTCAACTTTGTTTGACCGCCTCGCAATGAATTCATTACTCAGCGGAGATTTGCTGAGCGTGCGTTTTGCTGTTTGAGCCGCTCCATTAGCCGACACCAGCGCGAGGCTTACTTCAGTGTAAAAAAAGAACGATGTCATCGATTTGAAAAGCGTGATGATTCATTTAAAACTTGTAATCAAAACCTTCAGATCCGCATTGGGATGAATGTTATTCCCATAATAACAAGCTTTTTTTCTTCTGTGAGCTGGCTACGATCTGAATGTGAAATAAAACGCTAACCACGAAGACCCGCCCTCCTCTGCCTCTGATTGGCTCGTATACGCGTCGCCTTCTTCAAAGCGGATTTTACTGCTGATGAAGCAGATTGTTGGGAGTCAGATGTGGATGTGTTCCCCCGTTGCCCAAATGTCAAGACCACCAAATCCAAGACCGAGTCGTGAACCAACACCGGGGGGCATCGAGACCGGAGACAAGATCAAGACCAAAACCAGTTTGAGTCCCACGCTGCTTGACACGCTTTTGATGAAATGTGGAATATGCGAAGCAAAAGCATGAAAAAAAATCTGAAAGATTCACATTCGCATGAAAAAAATACAGAAAACAAACGAAGCGTCTCCTTAATTCCCGTCTTTTATTTCAAATATACTGTCTATATTATTGTCTACGTATTTGAGGGAATTTTTTTGACTAATTCAGAGTATCAGGATTGAACTTAAGTGTTAATATCACACTGACTAACATTTACATTTGATAAACGACACTCCAGATCAAAAAGGTTGCCGACATCCGGTTTGAAGGAATAAAATGCTGAATCTCATTCGTCTCGCTGATTCCGATCTCACTTCAGAGTCACGGCACAAAACGTTGCTCCGGCATCAAGAAGAGCTGCACAAAACTATCCGTAGACTTTTAAAAAACACTCGTGAAAGATACTGATCAACAGCAATGACTTGCTAAACATCCCACGAGTTCTAAAGGTTATAGTAGGACTCTAAAGTAATGTTGTGAACGAGCTGCGATTGTTCTACAGATCAAACGAGAAGAAGTTCCATCATAACCGCCGATCCAAAACGTTTTTGACATATTTACGCCGGTTGGGTGAATCAGATCTGATATCCAACGCCAAGTGGAAATGCACCGAGAAGCACAGAAAGGTCATCTCAACCCGGCGCTGACGTTGAAAAGAAGAGCGCGAACGCAACCGTCTTCTGAAGCTGCACGCCTTCTCGAGTGCACGGGGTCTTCCTCTTCTTCCTCTTCTTCCTCTGGCGATGATGGCGACTGAAATGACGCCGAACTCAGCGCCTCAGTCTGTCACATTTAAACCAACAGGAAGAAAGACTTGTCAAAGAGAAGGTGCAATGAGCTGCCGGAGCGTTTATCTGATCCCGGATCAGAAAGCACCATCAGTTCTCGTGATGGTGAGCAAATTACTTTTTTTGTTTGTTTTTCCTTCTCTCAGAGTCCGTCTATGCAAATCATCCAGATGTTTGTTAGCTAATGAGCTCAGTGTTTCATTCTTCCATTGGTGCTTTTGGCAGTTCTGCTCCATCTACTGAATAGTGAACTATAACATATTGAATCATATCTGGATTCAACGTATTCTCCTGTATAATATCTTAACCCTCCCGTTGTCTTGGGGTCAAAATGACCCGTGTACGAGCGCATATGTATTGGTGCTCTTGGTAGTTCTGTTGCATCTACTGACTATAACTATAACATATTGAATCATATCTGGATTCAACGTATTCTCCTAGAACGGTTCGAACCCTCGCGTTGTCTTCGGGTCAAAATGACCCTGTATATGTGTGTGGATGGGTCATTTTGACCCCAAGACAACACAAGGTTATTAAGAAAACTCACATTGCATTGTTTTGTGCATGTGTCAATTTCCGCTCGTTGCATGCAAACAGACTTTTAAATAACAGGAAACAAGTGAGTTCAGTTTATGCAACCAAACTACTTGGTAAGGTTGAAGAAAACATTGTGAAACGCGTTGTAAGGTTACTTAGGTTCATGATTAGATTATTACATTTTAAAGTGCCGCCACCGAAGTACGCAAGTTCCGTGAAAAATAAACCAACGGTGACTTCTGGTTTCAAATGGGGAACTGCTGATAGATGTTTGTTTCTCAATCCTCTGCTCCTGCTGCCCTATGTGGGGTATTATAGTCTTTATATTTCCTCAGTCATGACTACATTGAGATTTAGTGGGATATCTACAAATAATGGTGTATTATTGTTTGAATGTTTAGCTATAAACATTACATTAATACTGTAAAAGTACATTTACAACGCAGAACAAAGCCACACCAACAGGTTGAGTTCATGCAGAGCCCTCTTTTGGGTCATGTGTTCACGTCCCCGGAGAGTAAAAAACCCCTTCATGTGTTACAGGTGTCATTCACGCCGCTGTGGCGAGGACCGTCGCCGCCGCCGGGCGAAACTCCCAGGAGCCCCGGCGCCTGTCAGCGTGACGGACAGCCCCGCCGTTTGAATGAAAGCGTTCACAAGCCCGGTTCTGAAATGAAATGTTTCACTGGGTTTAAAATGAACCTCCTCACTTCATTACAGGCGACCTGCGGTAACCATCCGTCTGCCGCGGGGCTTGTTTCTCTAAAGCGGTCGTCAATCTGTCATATCGGCTCCAATCTGTTATCTTCACGGTGTTAGCCGTTGTAATTTAGATTTTTTTTTTCTCCTGAGTTGTGCTCGCTCTCCCTCATCATCTGCATCTATTTCAGGGAGAACGTTTCCCAGAGTGCCTTGTCAATAAATTACAGGGAACCGGTGTAAACATCCAGTTTTCTCCCGTTAACATTAATTAAAAAGGGAGACACATTCTTTAACTCGGACGTAAGACAAATGTAATAATAAAATAAAAATAAAACTCTGCTGAGATCATAGACTGGGACGTCACACATCGGTTCGTAGCATTTCTTTCAGCTACAGTTAGCATTACAAGGGCTGCGTTAGCTAGCAAGCTAGCTAGCGTGGTCATCAAGGAGCGTCCGTTATTCACGTTAAATTGTGAAATTAATTGGGATGCTAATGTTGGCAGGTGGGATAGCTTTGTTTGTAATGTACTTACATGAAATACCAGTCTATCCCCTCAGTTACAACATTAAATTAAAACAAGTTTCTAAGAAATGTCTCAATGTTCAGACTCAAAGATTTAGATTTTAAACTATTGACGCTCAAATTAAGCAAACTTGCAAGGTGGTACATTATGATTGAGTACAACGTCTATAGATAGATAGATAGAAAGAACCAGAGCCGGTTAAAACCAACGTGGCCTCACTCAATGGACCCGTCTATGTGGACTGCTCAGTTCACGACATTCTCACGGCTTATACCAAGAAGTATTGATCAAAACTAGATCAGAAACCTCAGATGCTCATCAGCTCTGCTGCTGGAAGTGAACAAACAAAGAAAGTTGGCAATTTTCCTCGTCAGCTGTTTGCTTTAAAATGCAAATGAAAGTCCCAGATCTTCCCCATCCTTTGTGCTCACACCTACTTGGAGTGGAAGTTTATTGTTGTTTTTGTTTTCCTTCCAGAAAGTCTCCCCATCCAGCTCAGTGTGAGGCCCGAGCGCCAGCACAGCTGCAGTCCTAATGAAGCGGTGAGGGGCTCGCTGCCTTGCTCGAGGGCCCCTTCACGCCGCCTGCGGGGGTTTCTCCCCCGAAACACAGATTTATTCCTGGAAGTTTAGTAAACGGAACCACAAATGTACAAACCTGCCCATCATGCAAAGCGCCCTCCGTCCCTCCTGCAGACGAGTCGCTTGTGAAACGTTACACGGCCGCGGCCGCACGAATCAATTTGAATACAAAATCTCCGGCGCCGGTCTCGCAGCCGGGCGGCTGAAGAGAGAGCGGAGAGAGCGACACCTGACTTCTCCCAGAGGGGATTGAGCCAAAGAGCATGCGGCCGTCAATCAAGCACACGGCTAAAAGTCTGCATTCTGCCCGTCTGCACATATTCATCTGTGCAAGAGGGACAAGCGTGAATGTTTTATATATATATATATATATATATATATATATATATATATATATATATATATATATGTTTTTGCACTATATGTTATATGTTTTTGCACTATGTTTATATGTCTTTGCACTATGTTTATATGTTATATGTTGTCTATTTTTTACTTTTTTTTTTTAAATGTGCACTATTCACTTTATGTTTCTGCACTATGTTTATATGTTTATATGCTGTTTATATGTTTATATGTTGTTTATATGTTATATGTTGTCTAGTTTAGATGTTGTTTATATGTTTATATGTTATATGTTGTCTATTTTTTACTTTTTTAAATGTTGCACTATTCACTTTTTTTTCAGACAGTAGAGAAACATAATTTCAGGTCCTCTGTATGTTTGCACAATATGGAAGAAGTGACAAATAAAACTGACTTTGACTTTGACTTTGATATATATATATATATATGTTATAAATGATGCTGGACTTTACTTCCTGGGTATTTACAACCAAAAAGCAGCATTATTCTTCTCTTCCATGAGGCCAAAGGGTGTAATTGGGGTTAAGCAGCAGGTTCAGTCTGGCCGTTAAACACTTTGAAGGAAACAACTAGATTCACCACTTCCTTCAAACGTCCTTCAAATCCCGGACAAAGCTTGTATTGCAACAAAAGCTGTTGAGTTCCAATAAGCGCTTAAAAAAAGTTATAAAAGAAAACTACAGTGGCCTGAAAATATTTGGACATCATCACCATTCATATCTATACAACCAAGAACAGTTTTCAAGAGCACAAAGTTCTCCTCTCCTCTCTCAAAGTCAGGTTGATTAAGCTTCCCCCGTATCAGATGCCCTAGCGCCTTTTTTCCCTACAGGACATGAACGCACCACAATGTTCTGGCCGTGCTGAATGTGACCCTGGACGCTGTCGCTGAGTCGCAGGATCAATAAGCGCTCAGCATCAAGGTCTCTCATTATGAAATACGTTAATATGCAAAGCGAGAAAAACAACCAAAAAAAAAGGTCATTTCTTCGACCTCATCATCACGATTTACAGAAATCAATCTCTTCTAAGTCCATCGTCTCCGGCCCGTGACACAGAAATCCATGCTTCCATCAGAGCGGTGCGTCACCAGTCAGACGCCGGGATGGAAACCAAACAGCTGTTTTCATCCCGAGTGACTCAGCGCTCTGCAGCTGCTCTGCATGCAGAAGCTCCAACAGAGCGCTCTGCTGCAAGTCGAGAGCGCCCCACATGTTCAAGGTCACCGCCTGCACCCCGCCCCCCCCCCATCACTCACCTGATCCTGTCTGGCACTCGGTTGGTCTGGTTGCCGTCGCTCTGGCAGTTGCCGGCGTACTGCGCCCGGCTGCTGGGGCCCTGGTCCCTCCGCAGGGCCATCGCCCCGTGGGTGAGCACGGAGACGCCTTTGGCGATGCGCCTGCAGGATTATGGAGAGAGAACAACGTGAGACGGAGACACGGGGGGACATTTTTAACCTTCCTCTTGGGTTAGCTTTCTGTTAGCATCTCTTGTGTTAACAAGTCTTAAATCAGCTGTAAAATACACTAAAAACTATTATCTATCATCCAATGTGTTTCTTATCTCTTGGTTACCTTGTTAGGCTTCCTTATCCATGAAAATATTGTTGTATGTTTTAATATTTTTGGTGTGGGCCTCTGGGCCTTTTCTTTGTCAGGATACCTCAATTTCAATTGAAAAAATTGTAAAATGAACCCTCGTGTTGTCTTGGGGTCAAAATGACCCATCAACACACACACATATACACTCATACACTCAATACTAGGCTTTTTGACCCCAAGACAACACGAGGGGAGAATCATATAAATAAATAAAAGGTTGTTGCGTTACCTGACTATTACTGAGGGGTATTAGAACACATATCTTAAATAAATTTGTTGTATTCATGTTTTCATTTTAATATTATTAACTATAGTAACATCTATGGTGTTACGGGTCAATTTCGACCCATATATATTTACTTCAAGAAAAAGGCTAAAAAGGCTTTTTTTCAGCAGTAGAACTTTAATACAAACACAAAATGAAAAACAGAACAAGTCATAACACAACATATAGATGTGCAAGGTCAAACAAACAACAACCAATTAAGAAAATCTTATTTTCATAACTGGGTCAAAACCGACCCCAACAACACAAAGGTAATTTCACCCAGAGCGTTTTATAATTTAGCGAAAAAATAAGTTTTTGTTTCATTTTGTTGAAATAGAGGTTCCTGACGAAGTCAAAAAGTTATTTAAAAATGTTATGCATTTAAAAACCTAAAACGGAAGACGGCTAAACGTCTTTTTTTGACACAGAAAGGCGTGAAGAAGTGCACATCCAGTGACAATGAAAATGCAACAAAAAAGACTCTTAATAGCAGTGAACTTATGGAGGGAAATGAACAGACTCGACACCTTTCAAGCTAAACGGTGCAAAGCGTTAAAGAACACCCATCAGCGGTTTAAACTGTGTGGGACTTCAACAGAATGGAAAGTAATTACATCTTCACAGACGGAGACGCTGTAGAATTGCCCAATTTCTACAAATGAGTTTCCTGTGTTGGGGGCGGCTCTTCTGTGCACACAGAAAAGTGATGAATCAACACTGAAGAGCAAAATCCAAATATTCGGCCCTTCAGAAACACCAGTGTGCGGTCAGGATGTCTGCGTCTTAAAGGGACACTGCAGCATTTTTAGGAAGTGCTTTTGTTTTGCTGAATAATATGAATTCCACTCAAAGAGAAAAAGTGTATGGTTATTAAAAAAAAAGCCAAGTTGTTCGCCTGTGTAAATATGAATGGATGTTAATGGTCAGCTGGTTTCTGATCAGCTGGAGCCGATGAACCAGTGGAAAGCACCAGTGAACAACGCTCAACATCCAGTTTCAAAAAGTATTTTTTAAGATTCCCTCGTTCCGATAAATGAATATAAGCGGGCTCTCTTGCTTTCTTTGCTCGGGATGATTTAATAACAGATGAGACGTTGCAGATTTCATGGAGCAGCGACTCCATAACGGCACTGCTCTTAAAAAAACTGTAAAAAAACAGCAGACACTTCTTACATCTTATTACACAGCATTAACTATGTAAAATAAATAAACATTCAACACCAACAATAAGTTGGAGCTCCAGCCGGGCAGTAAAAAAAAAATACCTTTTCTAATGACCCCAAATTTATAAAGCATTTAAATTCAGCGCATCCCGTCGCAGAGAGTTTCTTTAGTGTTTAGAGAAAGGCTCTTTTAGGGATCAGCAGCGTTTAAAAAGGTTTCATTGTTGGGATTTTAAAGGTCACAGCTGGTGTATCGTTTCCCGCCCAGCATGCATTAAACCATTGCACACTGGTCAATTGTTTAATGGTGCGTTCAGGCGATTCTCATCAACTCATTAAGTCGGGAAAAATCACATGACCAAGTGGTTTTTACCAGGTAGTTGCCTTCTGTCGCTGCTAAATATCTCAATTCAAATGGACCAATGAAAAGTGGAGTAAAATGGAGAGTCGTGGATGCAAAATACTGCAGAAAATAATACATTCATAAACAAATAATCTTAAAACTGGGCCTACAGCGCTCGAGTACATGCACTTTGTTATACTGACAGGCTGCTAATAATGGACGCCAGACATGAACTCCATAAAGAACCCTTTATTGTGGCGGGGTTAAGGAGGAGGGTCTACATTCCCGCCATGTGGCTCCTCCCACTCCCATATGGCGGTATTGGGGGCAGGCTATTTGGTTTGCTAGTTACAGTTTTACTCTATTTTCTGTGATGTCCGTGAGACTTTAGATCAGGTTTAATAAACCCTGTTGCCTTTTAAGCCTGTCTTTGATTCATGCACTCCCACTTTTCTCTCCGTCCTCGACCCTTTCAGAGGATAAATCACTGCTTTTGACCTGGTTCATTATTTCTCAGGGGACCAACTCATTGCAGGAGTTTTGATCTTTCAGACACATGAGATCCAACACACCTGTTATAATACTTTCCAGTCTGCAAGAACTGTATTATGTACTTTCTTCTCGTGTTAAACTTGTGAACAAAAGGGGAGTTCCTGAATGCATCATAAGTTCTAGTCTGAGTGAGTCTAAACCTTTTCATTTAGGGTTGAGGGTAGATTCAGGTCAGCGTTGGTCGCATCCCTCTAAAGACCTTAACACACGGAGGACGTGAAGAAATAAACGACGCAGATATGTGAAACACTTGCCTGTCTCTGGCTTTTATTGTGAAAGGTCAGCACTGCCTTTGTTAAGGTTGAAAGAAGCAGTAAAGTGTAGTTGTTGTTGTTTCAAAGATATAAGCACAACTCAACCCGTTCAGCAGGAAGTGCATGTCGATGTCTTTTTATTCGTGGCTCTAAAACCCGGGGGAAAAAATCCACCTCGTCCCGCTTTTATTTTGAAAAATGATGTCGATGTGTGAAAGAAAGGGCTCAGGTGTCCAGCTCCAGTCTTGGGACACATCACCCATGTTCCACCATTTAATATATGAATCAGATTGCATATAAGATGCTGCTCGGCAAGCTGGAAGGAATCCTGCGTCTCAATGGATTCAAGATGGCCGCCGGACAGCGGGTGTTTTTAATAAAGCTCAGAGAGTGACGTGGCAAAACCCAAGATGATGTGTGGGATGATGCAACAACAACAAAAAAGTCATAATATCCCAGAGCTCAGTGGGCATATCCTGTTTAGGAATCTGTTTTTAGATTCATGAGTTCCATGGAAAGATATAAAAACGTATTTCACGGTTTGGAACCCTCGACATCTGATGCAATAACACACACCTTCATCTTTTCCCCGCGTTGTTGAGCTAGAACTCCCTCCTCACCTGCGTCTCCCCACGCTTCCTGTCATGAGGTGGATTTAATAGTTCAAATCAATAAGGGATTCCACCTTTCACCTAAATTCCCTTGGCCAGTCCATTTAGCTCAGATTAGATGAAAGTGTAATGATCCCTGCGGTGGTCATCCCCGCCGCGCAGAGTTCATCACGAGGAGAGCAGGTGTGCCGCTGCAGGAGCAGCCAGGAGGCGCACAAAGTGTGTGTGTGTGTGTGTTTTTACAAAGAGTGTATGTGCTCACACTGATCCTCGTGTATTTTTAAGATCATAAGGTTCGGTGTTCAGCGGCTCTGAGGCAGAACTCACTTAATAATACGTATGAATCCTCAACTCAGCTGAGAGAAGCAAAGGATTGACGACGTCGGAGCGAATAATCGCAGAACATACTGCACACGCACACAACCGTGAACACTGTCGAGCATCATTTATGATCTTCAGAATCAAAGTATTCTAGTTATTATTTGACATTTCACGTTTTATTTGATGGTTCCCTGAGGTAGAGATGTTGTTTATGGAGACAAACACTACATGGAAGTTGGTTTATGAATGTTATGAGAATGGTTGGTGTTATTAAAAATAAAAAATAAACAGGGGGCGACTCCTCTAGTTGTATAGAAGTCTATGCTTCATGTTGTAAAGATGCATTCTCTCTCCTGACCACCAGGGGGTGACTCCTCTGATTGTATAGAAGTCTATGCTTCATGTGTTTAAGCTGCATTCTCTCCACTGACCACCAGGGGGCGACTCCTCTGGTTGTATAGAAGTATATGCTTCATGTGTTAAAGATGCATTCTCTCCACTGACCACCAGGGGGCGACTCCTCTGATTGTATAGAAGTCTATGCTTCATGTGTTAAAGCTGCATTCTCTCCACTGACCACCAGGGGGCGACTCCTCTGATTGTATAGAAGTCTATGCTTCATGTGTTAAAGCTGCATTATCTCCACTGACCACCAGGGGGCGACTCCTCTGGTTGTATAGAAGTCTATGCTTCATGTGTTAAAGCTGCATTCTCTCCACTGACCACCAGGGGGCGACTCCTCTGGTTGTATAGAAAAGGACATAAGGTGCAATATGGAATATCTGGCCAGAAAACATTTAGAAAAATGGCCGGAAATCATGTGAAGAGGTTGTAGTCCGTTGTGTTGCGATGATATCTACTGGATTTAGCATGCTATGCTAACTCATTAGCTCCCTGCAGCCAGGAGGACAGAAGGGAGACGTTAGTAATTTTAGAAACGAGTTCTTTATTGTGTGTTCTTGCTCTGCTGTGTGACTGATGACTGCAGGTTGTATGGACCAGGTAGTGAAGGTGAGATCTCACATCACTTTTAAAGCAAAGTAATGTTACTTTTGAGTCTAAGATCTTTCTTTTTTACGGATGAAAAGTTGAATTTCTTGTCCAATCGCCCTCGTTCAGTTCACTGCACTCAGGATTCTGGATGTCCTACCAAGGCTTTCTAGAGGCTTATGGATGTTTACCAACTACAGGAAAATAGATATTGAGCATGCACTTTATATTCTTGACCTTGGAAACACATCTGTTATGAAAACTGTAGAGTCAAGGTTGGCTAACTCGGGAATTCCAGTCCGGCTTGAAGCTTCAGGGATGAACCTTGAGGAAGTGAACCTTGAGTTTACAGTTTTTATTCCAAATACAGAAGATAAATATTCTTTTTGGGTTGGAGAATGCAACATTTGTTTATTTTTCCCTGTGTTTGAGTCGTCGTAGAAACCCCAAATTAATGCCAATACTTGTGTTTATTGTATGTATTTGTTCAGCAAAGTTTTGGGGATTTTTTTTTTTATATCTGCAAAAAAAAAAACTTTTAAAAGATATTTTGATCATAACTATGAACATCCAGCACGATATGAGCAAGATTTCCCAAAAATGCCTCCTTGAGCGGTCACCGAGTTTTTCAAACTGTATTATGGTGCCTTAACAACAGCCCACATACTAATAAGACACCTTTTTGGAAAGATTAGGACCTAAAGAATTGGAATATGCAACAAAAAGCACAATATAACACAGAATGTGGGTGTTCAAAGGAGTTTCAGTCAAAAAACTGTGTCCTTCGGTTCAAAAATGTAGTTTACGTAAATACTTAAACTTAACGGTTACTTGAATTATGTTTCACACCAGATGTCTCTTCTCACAAGGGTTGCGGTATTGTAGCAATTTAAATGAAGTTAAACAACGATGTGGTTCTGGAGATAATATGTTGTTGTTTTTTGTGGCGCGGGGGGATTTTCACACACTGTTTTTAAAGGGTTAAAGGGTTAAACCCTTGTTTTGCATAATTGCAAAGTGAAAAAAGTCCCAACACATAATATCTCAACAGGTTTTTAAATAACTTTGAACCCTCTGCTCGTACCTGCGAGGCTCGTCCCTCCAGCCCTGCGGCCGGATAGCGAACAAGGCCTTGGGCAGCCCCTCCAGGCCCAGACCGGACAGCGCCGGTCCCACGGCGAACCACATGTGACTGGGACCCGCCTGACCCGCCGCCAAGGCCGCCCGGAAAACCAGCGCCGCCTCCTCCAGGGAGCAGTACAGCAGCCGGACCTGAGGAGGAGGAGGAGGAGGAAGAGAGGGAGGGAAGCAATTAGTGGAAAATGAAGAAATGATGGAGGGGAGTAGGAAGGAGGATGGAAACGGACATACGGGAGGGAGAGTACAAGATAAAAGAAGGGCAAATTATTATATCGAGAATATAATGAGGAGTAGGTTTAAAAAGGGGGTAAAATATGAATCAATGAAAAGAAAGGAAGGAAAGAGGAAGGGAGGGAGGAATGCAATACAATGAAAGAGGAAGGAAGGAAAGAGGAAGGAAGGGAGGAATGCAATACAATGAAAGAGGAAGGAAGGAAAGAGGAAGGAAGGGAGGAATGCAATACAATGAAAGAGGAAGGAAGGAAAGAGGAAGGAAGGGAGGAATGCAATACAATGAAAGAGGAAGGAAGGAAAGAGGAAGGGAGGGAGGAATGCAATACAATGAAAGAGGAAGGAAGGAAAGAGGAAGGAAGGGAGGAATGCAATACAATGAAAGAGGAAGGAAGGAAAGAGGAAGGAAGGGAGGAATGCAATACAATGAAAGAGGAAGGAAGGAAAGAGGAAGGGAGGGAGGAATACAATGAAAGAGAAAGGAAGGAAAGAGGAAGGGAGGAATGCAATACAATGAAAGAGGAAGGAAGGAAAGAGGAAGGGAGGAAAGAGGAAGGGAGGAATGCAATGAAAGAGGAAGGGAGGAAAGAGGAAGGGAGGAAAGAGGAAGGGAGGAAAGAGGAAGGGAGGGAGGAATGCAATGAAAGAGGAAGAAAGGAAGGAAAGAGGAAGGGAGGAATGCAATACAATGAAAGAGAGAGGAAGGAAGTTAATCAGCAAATGATTGAGAGGTACGAGAGAAAGATGTCATTTGAAAAGGAGAGAGTGAGTAAGGAGTGAAGGAAACATATGAAAGGAGGGCAGAGGGAGAGACAAGATTACAAAGATACCAAAGGGATGGTTATGAAAATAAAAACACGACACCGAGATAAGGAGGACGGTGAGGAAACAGAAGGAATGAGAAACAAAGGAAATAAAACAGTGAGAGGGCGAGGGGAGAAAAGCGAGAGGCAACGCGCAGGAAAAGAAAGAGGAGAAGAAGAAACGGACTGATGTGGAGAACATTTTTCATCTTCTCTGGTTCTTTCATGCCTGGTCCCATAATGCTCTTTCATGTTTCCTTAAGAATTATGGATTGCACTCATTTATACATCAGTGCACTAGGTGCACTTATACATTATTGCCTCTCCTGTTGATTATACATGTTTTCTTCAACACGGGGATCTGCACTCGATAAACGGCACGCATCTCCCTCTCATATATTATTAAAGGAGGGGGGGGTAGCGAGATTCAAAAGACAAAACAAGAGTAAAAAAAACAACATGAAACTACACAAGAGGGTGAGAGGAAGAAAAAAGGCTGTAGAGTGTGTGTGTGTGTGTGTGTGTGTGTGTGTTTGAGGGTACTTCAGATGATTACTCAGAGGAAGCACTAGAGGAGAAATTTGCTCCACAGATTTTGTAAGTCCATTGGAGAGGTTCTAAAACTGAAATTAGTCACGATGGAGCCGGCGCCCGATCCCCGTCCATCACGTCCACCGAGCTGTCAGCTACATTTAGATTTCTTTACATATGCATTTTTTTTGTTCTGGGGGCTGAAGAGGATGGAGTGCTCCTCCCCAAATAAGGGAGCCGAGTTCTCCATCATCCGCCATCCTTCAGAAGGAGGCGTAATTTGATACGATTCCGCGCCATCAATCACTTCGTTAGGCGTCTCATTTTTCTAAAAACGTCGGGACGTCTCACGACGTTTCCTTCAGACGCCTCGTGGCTGGAATGAAAAGCCTCTTCTCGGAATTAGCGAATATTTTTGCACAAAACTCCTTTTTCAATAGAGTGCTGCATGTTTTTAAAATATATATTAGAATGTTAACCTGACGCGCCAGATGGATTTTTACACATGACCATCTGAGAAAGCTGTTATTAATAACTGTTTTTTAAAAGGGCAGGCACTTAAAAAAATAAATAAAAATACTTGGCAGGTGATTGGATGAAACATCTGTCAATCAAACTCTTTTGCCAAAGTCGGTGGACAGAAAATGTATCTTTTCCATTGAGAAAACAAAGCCAAGAAACAGGTTGTTCACGATATTTTATCTTTTTGACGAAACAACAAGTTAATTATGTCGTTATTTCAAGAACACATTTGTCATGTTGAATGGTTTTATTTACGTCAATTCTAACGTAAACAAAAAGGCCAATTTATATATCGATAAATAGTCCAGGTTTTCATCACAGTTGACGGAGAGAACCTGGACGACTCCGGTTCAGGCTAACGGGGTTACATCCTTTCTGTGGGTTATATATATTATATTATATAATATATTTAACAGGACTGCTCTGAATGTTATCTCTCAGTCCTCGTGACTTTTGATTGAAGTACAGTCGGATCTGTGATGGGTTCTCCTTCGGTGTAGTTGTCAAGACGCCACCTGAGCAACGCCACTCCTGACACTTTTATTATCAAGTCTGACTGAAAAAAAGTGAAAGATTATAACACTACACCAGTATTCCCTGTTGCTGTAGCGCTCAACATGTCACACTCTGCTGTGACAATCGAGACATGCGAGAGGAAACACCATACAGCTGCTACCTCGCTTCCCAGTCACACCAGCTAGACGCGAGTCATCGGCTGATGCACGCGTTACGCTAATTGGTCGGCGGCGAGCTTTTAAATAAAATAAATGGCCCATGCAGCACTGCGTCTTCCCCCAATGCCTTCAAGATTATATGCATAAAAGACACAGATTAATAATTTGGAACCCATCACATCAGAAAAGTGAAGCCAATGCTTTAGTGCCTTAAAGGTGCATTCTCTCCACTGACCACCAGGGGGAGACTCCTCTGATTGTATAGAAGTATATGCTTCATGTGTTAAAGCTGCATTCTCTCTCCTGACCACCAGGGGGTGACTCCTCTGGTTGTATAGAAGTATATGCTTCATGTGTTAAAGCTGCATTATCTCTAATGTCCACCAGGGGGTGACTCCTCTGGTTGTATAGAAGTATATGCTTCATGTTGTAAAGATGCATTCTCTCTACTCACCACCAGGGGGTGACTCCTCTGGTTGTATAGAAGTATATGCTTCATGTGTTAAAGCTGCATTCTCTCTACTGTCCTCCAGGGGGCGACTCCTCTGGTTGTATAGAAGTATATGCTTCATGTTGTAAAGATGCATTCTCTCTACTCACCACCAGGGGGTGACTCCTCTGGTTGTATAGAAGAAGTATATGCTTCATGTGTTAAAGCTGCATTCTCTCTCCTGACCACTAGGGGGTGACTCCTCCGGTTGTATAGAAGTATATGCTTCATGTGTTAAAGCTGCATTCTCTCTACTGACCACCAGGGGGTGACTCCTCTGGTTGTATAGAAGAAGTATATGCTTCATGTGTTAAAGCTGCATCCTCTCTCCTGACCACAAGGGGGTGACTCCTCCGGTTGTATAGAAGAAGTATATGCTTCATGTGTTAAAGCTGCATTCTCTCTCCTGACCACCAGGGGGCGACTCCTCTGGTTGTATAGAAGTATATGCTTCATGTGTTAAAGCTGCATTCCCTCTCCTGACCACAAGGGGGGACTCCTCCGGTTGTATAGAAGAAGTATATGCTTCATGTGTTAAAGCTGCATTCTCTCTCCTGACCACCAGGGGGCGACTCCTCTGGTTGTATAGAAGTATATGCTTCATGTGTTAAAGCTGCATTCCCTCTCCTGACCACAAGGGGGGACTCCTCCGGTTGTATAGAAGAAGTATATGCTTCATGTGTTAAAGCTGCATTCTCTCTACTGACCACCAGGGGGCGACTCCTCTGGTTGTATAGAAGTCTATATAAATGACTCTACTTCTCTCTTGATTTATTCCCTCAGTAAACATTGTAAACATGAGTGCAGATGACAAACAACGCGCCCGCTGCCTCGCTTACCAGCCACACCGCAGAGGTTGCGAGTCATCGGCTGATGGATGCGTTACGCTAATTGGTCGGCGGCGAGCTTGAAGTAAAATAAATGGCCCATGCAGCGCTGCATCCTCCCCCAATGCCTCAAGATTATGCATAAAATACACATCAGATTAATAATTTTGCGTTGGCTTCGACAGAAAGTTGTCAGACCTGCCGAGGCATGCATGAGGTATTTATGCTTTGCAGAGGAATTATTTCGGGGGGGGCGGCTACTGGAGGCATGTTTTAATTCCAGGTGTAAATGAGATGAGAGAGAGAGAGAGAGAGAGAGAGAGAGAGAGAGAGAGAGAGAGAGAGAGAGAGAGAGAGAGAACTAAAGAGGAAAGTCTCAGCGGGACACAGTTCTCACTGTCTGAATTATACTCATATCACAGCACAGAGGAGGCTGAACCAAATTCAATCAATGGCTCCAACATCAAGAGTGTGTGTGTGTGTGTGTGTGTGTGTGTGTGTGTGTGTGTGTGTGTGTGTGTGTGTGTGTGTGTGTGTGTGTGTGTGTGTGTGTGTGAGAGAGGAGGGGATTTTAGCATACACTCGCAGTGCAGGGCTTGACAAATTCAGTACTAAACCTGCACTATAATGCTACATTATGAGAACGTACCCTTTGCTTTCTCATCAAAGGCCTCGGCATCATGGGGGGATTATGCAGATATTGGCATGCAACCCCACGAGCCGCATTTCAAAATGGAACAGTGACAAGGTGTAATAATGGCAGGAAAACACACACACATACAAGAAACCCGGCAGTATCATTGTATAATGGCAGATTGGCACTCCTGTAACCCGGGGGACCAACACAACCCAAATCTGGAATGCAAAGTGGTCCGACTTATCTTGGCAACAAGAACAGCGAGCTAACACGACACAGACTACATCTCACCCGTCTTAATTATCCCCATGTTTATCTTATATTCTAGTAATTGCATTATACTTTTCTTAGAATGTGGGTAGATTCATTTTTCCATTTGGAACCCATCCCATGAGACATTGGCTTCTCAAGTGAAGCCAATGCTTAAGTGCCATAACACTGCATTCTCTCTCCTGACCACCAGGGGGCGACCGCTTTGGTTGTATAGAAGTATATGCTTCATGTGTTAAAGCTGCATTCTCTCTCCACTGACCACCAGGGGGCGACTCCTCTGGTTGTATAGAAGTCTATGCATCATGTGTTAAAGCTGCATTCTCTCTCCTGACCACCAAGGGGTGACTCCTCTGGTTGTATAGAAGTCTATGCTTCATGTGTTAAAGCTGCATTCTCTCTCCTGACCACCAGGGGGTAACTCCTCTGGTTGTATAGAAGTCTATATAAATGACTCTACTTCTCTTGATGTATTCCCTCAGTAAACATTGTAAACATGAGTTTATGTCTCAATCTCTAGTTTCAAGTCTTCTTCAATACAGCATGATGTTCATTTAGTAAATTATGGTCATTTAGAGTCAAACAGACCATAAAGCAGGGGACGCTTTAGGGGAGGGGCTACCACCTTTGTGATTGACAGGTGTTAACTGTCATCAGTTTCACTGCTCTGTATCTTTTGTTCCCTTGGATTGATAGCTGAAGAAACATTTGCATTTATTTAACCACAAGCTCCATTTAGTAACTGTGCAAGAGCGCTCAGGTCAGAACGAGTTTGGCAGGTGTCACACTGGGTTTGTATTTTAACTGATCATTTTACGAGCTGTCCTAATAATAATAATAATCAAGCTGACTGTTGTCCCTGAAAATGAAACGGTTTGACAAGTACGTGCGGGTAATTTAGACCGCGTACAAGCCAAACAGTGAGTCTCACTTTATTGTTATTTATGTTCATTATTTATTTTTCCACATTATAATTAGAACGCCTTAATGTGTGGAAATAATTTAGCAGCCGAAATGATTGAAGACAAATAAGTGCTTCATAAAAGAAAACATAAATAGGAATAATATTCGACTGTCCACACAGGTTTGAAACTGCTGTGCGGTTCAGTTTCAAAGCAGCTGGCGTGTCCAATGGCTGCCGGAGTTCCGGTAAAAAGGGGCGTGTCGATCCGATAACAGACTTCTGCCTACGACGCTCTGCTGTTGCATCGATCTTTGCTCCTCCAAAGCAGATTGAGAAGCATTTAAATGGACCTCGTCAGACGGCGGCAGACCGGATCGATCTCCAGATCACCCAAAGAGTCGAGCGAGGAGACGGAGAAAATAATCAAAAACAAGACGCATCCATTCACTTACTGAGGCACGGCGTTCCTCCTAGACAGATGCAATAAGCAATGCTTTCAAGGACACGTGCGCCTATATTGTTAAAAATACCAAATGTTAATGGGTGATACTGACCCAGGAACTGAGGAACTCAATGCCCGGATGTAAACATGTCAATGAAAAGAACAAAAGAAAGAAAGGTCGGCCTTTGCATGACCTTTAGCACCAGCGTGTCAAGGTCATTTGAAGTAAAAATGGCATTGAATACATGTCCGTGCGTTTACCTCTTCTTCGTTCACTGGTAACTTTGCACAAACGTGACGTGAATATAATTACTCTCCTTCAAGATAGTTTAAAGTAACCCCTGACATTTGCAGTGCATGCTGGACCTTTTTGTAGCGGGCTTAAGACATAAAACAGCCTTTACAGTGGACATGGATCATTTGATGAAAATGAATGGTGGTCGACGGTAGTTGGTACTTAATTTCCCAATTTATATCGCTATAAATATCAATTTTAATGCAAAGAAAAGCATTCCTAATGATATAATTTAGCTTCAACATCATTCAAAAGCAACATGCTTGAAATGTCTTCGTTTTCTTTGCGTGGATTCAGATTTTAACAAGTCATTTTAGCTAAATGCTAAATGCAGCATCCAAAGAGCTAAGTCTGCTCACAACTACAAATCCAACCTGCTGTTGATACGAGCGGGTTCCCTTTACAGGGATTTGCCATCCCAGTTTACAACATCATACAATTTGCTAATGAGCACAAAATGCAGTTGAGCTAACGTCGTTAGCGTTGGCTCTGTTCCATTAAGTGATAAGTGAGCAGGTACAACATCAGAACCCTGGAAGCGGCTCAGCTAAATGCAACAAAGCCCTCGTGGCTTTAAAACGCATTAACCTCCTCCTAAAGTGTGCGACACCTGTCTGGACTCTTCTGAAAGAACACACCTGAACGAGCACGCATCTGAAGCAGCAAAGAGTTCATTCCCTCTGCCCATATTCAACATTTCACATCGCTTTCACAACGTTGCATCACGCTCTCTCTGGTCCCTTTTTGCATTTTTGGGAATTCTCCCTTTACTCTCCATCTCCTTTTTTTCTACCTTTTCATGGACTTCATTATGACAAAAGGTCATCTATGCTCACAACGGTAAAACGATGACGGCAAGGAATGAACACGAATAAAAAGGATATAAAGAAATATGAGAGAGGAGGCGGGGGCACTGCTCATGCTCAAAGATTATAAAAAGGTGGAAAGTAGAGAGCACATCCCGCAACACCCAGAAACTCATCAGCGAAGGTCACCTCGGATGACCGCCATCTTTGAGACGGGAGACGGCTGTTCGTTCCCCGCGTGAACCGAGAAGTTTATGTTTTTTGTCACGTAACTTGTGTATACCGTAAACGTCGGGTTACGAGCCGCTACTGCCTTCGGTCAGTGTCCCCGTTAGCTCCCTGCTGTAGCCAGCTGGGGCTCATGCTAGCGCTCCGTCACTTCCCCGCTAACTTCCGCTAGCTCCCCGAAAACCACCGAAGGTAGCGGGACCAGGCTCGACACCCGACTTGGGCAGAGGGGACGCGGGCAGTAGCAGCAGCAGCGCTAGCTAGCAGCAGCGCCAGCTAGCAGCAGTGCTAGCTAGCGCTGCTTCTAGCTTGCTACAGCGGGGACACTGACCGGTGTAGGAGCCGTAGGGCTTGTAACCCGATGTTTACGGTACTTCCACAACAGCGTTGACATTTTTACCCAAACCGCAACCTTCTTCCTCAAGCTAACGGAGACGTTTTGGATTTCCTGTATAGACGGAAGTTAATTTTGAAAGGGCGCATGCGTGATTGACACGTGTTGCAGGCGGTTTGTAGGACATTATAGGAACTGCTGTTTGAGGACGGATGTGGAAGTGGTTGCGTAGCAGCGCTATAAGCTAGCACGGGGACACATCTTCAATGTATTCCACCATAAACGATGACATCGTTCACCTTCTCCGACCTTTTCGTCCGCGCTGTGATTGGTCACTTTGTGAAAACTGCCGTTCACGAGTCAAAAGCTCTCCAGAAAACGCTTGAGTGTGCCTGGAAAGCTAAAAAAAGTCGGACGCTTTGTTTGCCAGTCTGTGCTATTTGTGGTGGGGGGGGGGGCACACACACACACACACACACACACACACACACACACACACACACACACACACACACACACACAGAAGTGGATTCATCACACAGGAGGAAGAATGCTCAGTGGTTCAGGAGAGCAGCTGTGACAGTTAAACGCTGCAGTCGGTCTACAAAGCTCCCAGGTGTCTGTGTGTGTGTGTGTGTGTGTGTGTGTGTGTCCCAGGGTGTCATTGTAAATGAATGGTGTGTCCTCAGTCAACCTCTCCTAAAAATAAGGCTTTTACCGGAAGCCAATTATCAATTGGTGAGATTTTAAAGCTTTCCTCTGAATCTTTCCTCTCCTTTAAAATGCCTGAAGAAATGTCTGTTAACGTCGTGGCTGCAGGTGCAGAGAGAGAGAGAGAGAGAGAGAGAGAGAGAGAGAGAGAGAGAGCACTGCAAATATATTGATCGGACAACGTTGATTAACCTGGTGTTGACTCTTTGGAGTCCTGTTGAAATTGAATCACTTGTGTGTTTCGTTTTTTTCTGCTCCAGCATACAGAAGAAAACTCAAAAGAGGGAAATTAATATTTCATATATTTTTGGTTTCTCCCTTTCTGAGCATCAGAATGCTATTTTTTATTTATATTTCAATTATCAAATACTTCTATTTAATTGCATTAACTGTGAATGTTCCGTTGTTGGCTGATGGAATACTAGGGATTAACACACACAAAAGAAGTGTGCTGTCATTTCAGTTGAACTTGAAGTATTATTTGATTCTATTTTGTATATATATTGTGCATTTTTCTTATTCTATTTTTTTATATTGTGCATTTTTCATTTTTATACATTTTATTGCTTACCTGTATGTATAAATGTGCGGCTGTAGTGAAAAAAATGTCCCTTGCAGGATTTATATCTATCTATCTATCTATCTATCTATCTACAGGAAACTAGCTTGAAGGCGATGTACGCAGGTGGGTTACCAAGGAGACAATCTGGCAGGGGCGTGGCTAAGAAACAATGAGGGACAGGGCAGAAAATCACAGGGACAGGAAGTGCAGGGACTTCAAAATAAAACAGGAAACCAGAAACCAAAACCCAAGACAACGTTACCCTTTGACAAAGCAATAAATGAAGGCTGACTCACCTGGGCCTCGTTGTCTTTGAGCATCCGCTTGGCTCGCGCCCCGCCGGGGTCGTCCGTCACGTTGAGGATCACCACGCTCTTCTTCTCCCAGCCGATGAAGGAGCCGTCCGTCATGCCCTCCACCATGGCCAGGAAGTCCTCGTAGCCGTGGTGGCGGGTGGTCACCACGGAGAAGGAGGTCCAGTCGTACTCCTCGAGCACCTCGAAGATCACCTCCAGCTGCAGGGCGGTGGAGCAGGTGAACTGGAGGTAGATGGAGCCGGTCTCCTGAAAGACCAGATGAACCCATGAGAACGTTCAGCTTTAAAAATTAGCCGCCATGTTTACAACTGAGCCACGCCCCCACCGCCCGGGGAAACTTCCTCATTTTACAGATGAACGGCAACTAAAATATGTTTCCGAAAACATTTTACGGTGAGAATCAGGCAATGCACTCATAGAATCTTGATTTATATTTGATCAGCAGTGATTGACAGCTGTATTCACGACTCCTCTCGGCTCTGATTGGTTGTTTTTTTCTTCAGGCGTGGGTGGTGGAATCTGGCAAATGCACATGGAGAGCACATGGAGTCCAAAGAACACGATTAGCCCGACCACTACCGAGCTAATCTGCTAGCATGTTTCCTACCGGCTGACCGTCATTGGCGGTGGGAGCTAATATCACGCGACAGGTTGCTACCTCACCATCTACCTCTAATATAGGTGGAAAAGTAGCCCACTGACATCGGCATCCACTGCAAAAAAAGCACAGTGCTTAAACGTCATGGACATAATTCAGGGTCTCGCACTGCAAGTCTCCCCGTTAGGTAAGAGCGTATCCATCTTGCTGTTCCACTCCGTTCTTTGCCTCGTGGCTGACTGACTGACTGAAACACCGGGAGGAATAACACAGCCTGTCAATCCCCAAAAAAAAGTCCTTGACTTCTGAATAAAGCTTTCAGTGCCAATGAAAGAAACCGGGAACGCCTTCCTCTCGCTGCAGTCACATTTAATCTGGACAGATGAGCCGCTCACTGCTCCAGACAGGAATTCATTTTGACTTTCTTTCCTCTTTTTTTGTGGTTTTTCTTGAAACTAGAACAACAGGAAGAATCCGTACGGGTTAAAAGGACGTTCTATGATGGCGTAAAAACGTGCACTTCTTTTGACACGGTCCAAAGATTTCCGCCATGTTGGGAACAACTCATTATTTTTGCTCTTCCTGAACATAAAACCAAGAGGCAGTCGAGCAGGCGTTTGAATTAATCGCCCGGTCTTTGCGCATCTTTGTGTACTTGTAGATGATCAAAGGGGGAACCTTCGGGGAGCGCCACCGCCTCCCCGGCGTCTGCGGGGCTCACCTCGGGTTACGCCGCTCTGAACTGGGTCGAATATCAAACCGGCGACAGCCTGATTCCTGTTGAACACGGGGAACGTGCCGGGAGCGAGTGGCGAGGGGTATAGTCTGAAACGTGGAAAAAAACGAAATTCGCTGGAGCCTAAATACTTGCTCGCTTGTCATGAGAGCTCTCACCAGAAACAATGAAGGACCGACGTTGGGTCCCAAGTCACGCTTTCCAAAACACTGTTGACACAAGGTTGATTGATTTCTTGGCGTGTATCGCGGTGGGGGAAAAAAAAAATGCATGACTCTGCGTCCCAAAGGCAATTAATTACTGATTCGAGTTTAGTTCTACAAACATCCTCAAATGAAGGGCTACTCTGGGGGGGAAATCTGCACATTTGTTGTGTTGAAGCCCAAAAGACAGGGTCACCGAACCGTGGCTTTTCCAGCTAAGCAGCATTTGACTCAAACGCAGAGATGAGCTGAATCCATGCTCTCTGTTAGCCGAGCTGTGCTTCCCAGTTCAAACTGACCTGTAGCTGCATTCTCTCTCCTGACCACCAGGGGGTGACTCCTCTGGTTGTATAGAAGTATATGCTTCATGTGTTAAAGCTGCATTCTCTCTCCTGACCACCAGGGGGTGACTCCTCTGGTTGTATAGAAGTATATGCTTCATGTGTTAAAGCTGCATTCTCTCTACTGACCACCAGGGGGTGACTCCTCTGGTTGTATAGAAGTATATGCTTCATGTGTTAAAGCTGCATTCTCTCTACTGACCACCAGGGGGTGACTCCTCTGGTTGTATATAAGTATATGCTTCATGTGTTAAAGCTGCATTCTCTCTCCTGACCACCAGGGGGTGACTCCTCTGGTTGTATAGAAGTATATGGTTCATTTGTTAAAGCTGCATTCTCTCTACTGACCACCAGGGGGCGACTCCTCTGGTTGTATAGAAGTCTATGCTTCATGTGTTATATGTGTTATTTTCTTTTTCTAGTAGCACTTGTGAACACTTGAAAATATGATGGATATTAAGATTCCAGTGTTTAAAAATATACAGTATATATATATATATATATATATATATATATATATATATATATATGATCAATCAATTTCTACTTATTTCTAATGTTTGGCATTCAGAACGTTAACTAAACCAGTAAATATATTAGTTTGTCTCGATAATATATCATCGTCTCTTCTCAGAGTGTTAAGATATTCAAAAGGTAAACAACGCATTAGGCCCGGTACAAATGTGGCATTAGTACTAACATGCGGTGGCAGGAGCACGCAGAGGTGAATAAATGTAATCAAAGAGACATGATGGAGTGTAACAAGAGCAAAAGTAGTCCTGTACTTCAAAGCCACCTCTCCTCCAGCCTTAATGGCAGCTGCTTATGATGATGATTATTTTCAGACGCTGACGGTTCAGCACTGAGCTCGGCGCGTGACATCGAATGTCACAGGTTATGTAGAAAACACAATAATCACATCACGCTGTCAGAAAAGATCCACTTGAAACAAAATTGGCCTATTTATTAAATAGCACATCTGGCGCGTTAAGCATGCTTTGTTAGCTTGATCTACTTATTGCTAATGTCTGGCAGCACACGGATGAGCCAGCTGGAGAGCCGACGTGCATTAGTCCTCACGTCGTTTTGAATCGAGGTGAGTCCACGTTCGGCGTGACCAATTTAGATTGTGATTTTTTTAAACTGAAAAAAAAATAATAATAAGTGGCCAAAGTGCAAAACCTCCTATCTGCAAAAGGATCCAGGAAAAGCAGGGGAAAACCTCCTATTTGCACTTTGTGATATTTTTATTTATTTTATATCCTTAACAAATAGCATTCTGCAAGAAAACTGATGTTTTTTAATAGCACTTTATAATAACTACACACTATTTAGCATTAGTAAAGCATGAGTAAACACTTAATTCATCATTTATAAAGCATTGTTCCAACATTAACTCACTTTAGATGGGGGTCATACAAAATACTTAACTAACGACTAGTAACTACCTGAATTAAAGCAGATGTTAACCATTAGTGCATCATCTATAAGTCCTTAATAATTGGTTAGCAATATATATTACTTAATTTAGATACTTATAAAGTATGAAAACCCAATCATGAAACGCATAACCGTTAAGCTTATAAATCAAGAATAAAACATATATAACTGTGTTTATGAATTGCATACTAATGAGTTACTAATGAGTGTTCATGTTGGAATAATGCTTTATAAATGATGAATTAAGTGTTTACTCATGCTTTACTAATGCTAAATAGTGTGTAGTTATAATAAAGTTCTACAGTTTTTCTCTCAAAAAAGTGAATTTTTCCGATACAAGGTTTTGCTCGATGCATTGAATGCTAATACGACTCGTCTCAGTCGTGCACTGAACTGTACTGCAGTGTATACATGGACATTTCAAATGACTCACAAAAGTCTTCTGCTCAGTAATTAGAAGCCGTTGAGCTGTTGATCTCGGCAGCAGCGGCAGAACTAGACAAACAATCAATTTTCATCTCCTACATTAGTGCTCAGCAATCAGGTTTTATACAAAATGTTTAGCATTTTAGAAAATAACTACATCCTCCGAGGGTCTTCCGTCTGAGTGGAACCACGAATACCGCCGTCTGTTAGCGATTACACGTCAATATTTCTCACACAGGCCTGAAGCATTTATCACATCCAGAGCTGAACTGTTTATTTCTGTGGAGAAATAAAAGTATTCGTACGTCAAGTCGGAGCCTAATGATGAGAACCTAACGTGGTGGAAAGAATTAAACCAATAACCGCTGCACTTGAAGGTCCCAGTGCCGGTTTTGAGGTTGCTCTACTTTCACTGTATATTGACGATGAATCAAAGGAGTAATCACCTGACTCTGGAGCTCCAATCAGCTCGTTGACTTTGGTTTTACAGCTACAGCTTTTTCTTTAAACCCGTTTACAGCTGCAGGTGTTTTCAGGGCTAAAGCTCTAATAAATCCCATTGGTTGCTTCCTGCACCAAACGGCAAGCAGTCAAAGTAGGCGACTTTAGTCAGTGGGGCCCAAGTGAGAGTTTTAAAAGGAGAGATAACATGAATATTAATGTATACATGAATATTAATGTGTTTGAATAGGTACCTGGTTGCTCACACGTTTGCCACATCTATAACTAGAGGAGGTCATAATATATTACAGTTTAGTTTATATCTTGTTCTTTCGCTCCCAAGTTATATACATATTTGATGTGTTGAAGGGAAATGTTATGCTTTATTATGTATAATTCAAACGAAATATTAATCATAATTTAAAACTGGACTTCTGTGCTAGCCACAGTTTGTCCATAACAAACACCATGTTCGAGCATAAGGTGGCTCATAAGTGTACCTGGTACCAGAGCACCTTAGGCCGGAGATCAATGATCGACTTTGTAATCGTATCATCTGATCTGCGGCCGTATGTCTTGGACACTCGGGTGAAGAGAGGAGCAGAGCTGTCAACTGATCACCACCTGGTGGTGAGCTGGATCAGATGGCGGGGGAGTCGGCTAGAAAGACCTGGAACTGCTGACCCGGACTGGGGACATCGTCGGGCGGTGGAAAGAGCACTTTGAGGAACTCCTAAACCCGGCCAACATGTCCCCTGGAGAGGGGGCAGCGCCGGAAGACCCTGGGGTGGTTGCACCCATATCCCTGGCAGAGGTCGCTAAGGTAGTCAAAAAGCTCCTTGGTGGCAAGGCGCCGGGGGTGGATGATGATCCGCCCTGAGATGCTGAAAGCGCTGGACATTGTTGTGCTGTCTTGGCTGACACGCCTTTCCAGTGTCGCATGGGGGTCGGGAACAGTGCCCATGGACTGGCAGACCGGGGTGGTGGTTCCCATCTTCAAAAAGGGGGACCGGAGAGTGTGCTCGAACTATCGTGGTATCACACTGCTCAGCCTCCCGGGAAAAGCTTATGCCAGGGTGCTGGAAAGGAGGCTCCGACCGCTTGTCGAACCTCAGATTCAAGATGAACAGTGTGGATTCCGTCCCGGCCGTGGAACAGTGGACCAGCTCTTTACCCTCGCAAGATTACTGGAGGGGTCCTGGGAGTTTGCCCAACCAGTGTACATGTGCTTTGTAGACTTGGAGAAGGCTTTCGACCGGGTCCCTCGGGGGGTTTTGTGGGGGGTGCTGCGGGAGTATGGGGTGCCAGACCATGGCACGGGCCATCCGGTCTCTGTACGCCTGCAGTAGGAGCTGTGTTCGTATCCTCGGTAGTAAGTCAGACACGTTCCCGGTGGGTGTTGGCCTCCGCCAGGGCTGCCCTTTATCACCGGTCCTGTTCGTGACTTTCATGGACAGGATATCTAGGCGCAGCCAGGGGACGGAGAGGATCCGGTTCGGGAGTCTCGGGATCGCCTCTCTGCTGTTCGCGGATGATGCGGTCCTGTTTGCCTCCTCGGACCGTGACCTCCAGCATTCACTGGGGCGTTTTGCAGCCGAGTGTGAAGCGGCAGGGATGAAATTGTTGCGGGTGAGAGGGAAGCCTGGGTCGGCCTGCTGAACCTGCTGCCACCGCGACCCGACCCCGGATAAGCGGCTGATAATGGATATACATTTTTATATCCCGGTCCGTCTTGGTGAAGAGGGAGCTGAGCCGGAAGGCGAAGCTCTCCATTTACTGGTCGGTCTACGTTCCAACCCTCACCTATGGTCACGAACTCTGGGTCGTGACCGAAAGAACGAGGTCTCGGATACAAGCGGCCGAAATGAGCTTCCTCCGTAGAGTGGCCGGGCTCAGCCTTAGAGATAGGGTAAGGAGCTCGGACATCAGGAGGGAGCTTGGAGTCGAGTCGCTGCTCCTTCGTGTCGAAAGGAGTCAGCTGAGGTGGTTCGGGCATCTAGTCAGGATGCCTCCTGGACGCCTCCCATTAGAGGTTTTCCAGGCACGTCCAACTGGTAGGAGGCCCCGGGGAAGACCGAGGACACGCTGGAGGGATTATATCTCCCGGCTGGCCTTGGAACGCCTCGGGATCCCCCAGGATGAGCTGGAAAGTGTTGCGGGTGAGAGGGAAGCCTGGGTCGGCCTGCTGAACCTGCTGCCACCGCGACCCGACCCCGGATAAGCGGTCGAAAATGGATGGATGGATGGATGGATGGACATTTTATATCTTGAGGTACAACATCCCAGAGATCACGTGTAAATTAAACACTACTGGTGTCACTGGGAAAAGTGTGACATCATCTGCATATAGATTGATTTAAAACTTTGGTTGGTTGCTGTTCATTTTGGTTGAAATTCTCATTACATCCCGACACCAATCAGTAAATTACATTTTCTTGCAAATATAGAAACAAATATTAGTTATCCGGACTTTCTTTGACTTTATTCAAAGCAATAATTCTAATCTTAATTTGAAATATAGATGTCCCACCTCAATAAAACCAGTGGAGGTCAAGAGGTCGTTATTTCTTACAGTCTGCGTTTCATCTTTCAAACCACAGACGTATAGCTTTACTCTAAAATAAAACAATGTTGATGATGCAACGTGAAGTTATCCGTTCATACCTGTGGCTCTCGGCCCAGGCTGGCCCCTCCCCCTACGGCGACCACGGGAACCCCGGTCTGGGCGGAGACGAACTCCAGCATGGGGGCCAGAGGGGCCCGGTTCGGAGGCGGCGGTCTCTCTTCTTCAAACACCAAACCCTGGAAGTAAGAAAAAAGGATGCACAGTGAAACAAAAGCACATCAGACAATATACATCAGCCTCATCGAGAATAATTTCTTAAACTTCATCATTGATCTTGCCATTTCTTTTATTCTTCTGCAGCAAGCTTTGAGAATACATTAAAGGAGTGAAAAAGTGAGCAAAATACATGAGAATAATGTATACTTTCACAAGCTTTCCACAGTATTTAACAGCTGATACTCCTCTATATTAAGACTTTACCCTGCGAACACGTGTCTGGACTGCTGGAGAAACAGATTATTCCTTCAACAGGTTTATTGAAGTAATGAAACTGTTGGAGGCTTTTAAAAAAAGAAAAAGGGGAATTCTGTGCCGCTCTGATTGGCAATCAATGTTCACAGAGATGCAATCGAGACTGAGTTCCTGTCAGGAGGAGAGCGTGTGTTCTACCTGGACAACTTAAGCTGCATCCACGCCACAAAACCACCACGATAAGCTCGTAGCTCACAGAACACATCGGCTCCTACTGACAAGGCTGTTGCTTTACATGCAAGCAAGCCACGTTTTGAATGAATCCTCCGGTACCCGGGGTTTGGCTGTGATTACCTTTACCAGAAAGCGGTAATGAATTCTGGATGAACGCATGAGGATCAGGAGATTGCCATTACTTTCCGTAATGATACGAGGCGCAATAGTGATTCGAAGGCCCGGCTTTGATGACTTAAACGCTTCTTTTCTTGTTTGCGATTCCGGGGAATAAATTGAACCTGAGCGGAACCGACTGCTCGATTCCCACAGGGAAGCGTTTGATAAGCAAACAGGCGACTGACAGGACCGAGAAATGAGATAGCGGAAGAGTTAATATGATTCAAAACACCACCTTTCCACTGTTCTGACATGAAAACAAAGACAGATAGACACGGGTTAGATAAATGGATCAATGCATCTTTTTCATAGAAGAATGAATGGATATGAATGAGTGACTCATGAGTTTCATTACCTCCGTCTGTACGATGACGAGCAGCTCTCAGAGTCGAGGTGCAGACTCCCATCCACAAGTGTGATACTATGAAATGAGTGAGTGAAAAGATGATCAAACTGCACAAAGAAAATAAACAGGACTGAATGAAGGGGGTGAATGAACAAACAAGTAAATTAAAGCAACAATAATTGAATGGCCGGACTAAATGTATTTGTCAGTGGTCGCCAACCTTTTTTGCGCAAGACAAGATTTTTACGGATCAAATAAAATGATACAAGCGACATAAAAAACGAATATAAAGTACATAAAAAAAATACAACTCACCATTACTCTGAATTATCGTCACATATTACGCAGAGTGGGCTGTAAACCCATATTTTAAGTAGGACTCCTGATACTGTCTTTTAAATGCAGCTCTTCTGTCTCCTCATTTGGGCCTTTTCCCCTTTCTAAAGACCTTTGACTTTTACAAAAAAAATTCTCCCTTGTGGGCTTAATCTTGACAAGAGGCACACAGACGGAAGTATCCGGTCATGTTTTAAAAAAAATAACATCTTTCAGAACCGAGATAATACATTTTTTTTTCTCCATTTATTCTTTCTGTGCGGACCGGTACGAAAGGACCCACACCGCGGCCCGGTGGTTGGGGACCACTGAGCTAGAGAACTAGTGGAACTAATGGAAGACGTATGTTGTGTTTACCTGAAGGGGTGTGGTCTATGTCTACCTAAAGGGGTGTGGTCTATGTTTACCTGAAGGGGTGTGGTCTATGTCTACCTGAAAGGGTGTGGTCTATGTCTACCTGAAGGGGTGTGGTCTATGTCTACCTGAAGGGGTGTGGTCTATGTCTACCTGAAGGGGTGTGGTCTATGTCTACCTGAAAGGGTGTGGTCTATGTCTACCTGAAGGGGTGTGGTATATGTCTACCTTAAAGGGTGTGGTATATGTCTACCTGAAGGGGTGTGGTCTATGCCTACCTGAAGGGGTGTGGTCTATGTCTACCTGAAAGGGTGTGGTCTATGTCTACCTGAAAGGGTGTGGTCTATGTCTACCTGAAGGGTGTGGTCTATGCCTACCTGAAAGGGTGTGGTCTATGTCTACCTGAAGGGGTGTGGTCTATGTTCCAGATGAATGGTATGTTGTGTTTACCTGAAGGGGTGTGGTCTATGGTTTAGGTGAATGGTATGTTGTGTTTACCTGAAGGGGTGTGGTCGGTATGGTGTGTTTACCTGAAGGGGTGGTGTCTATGTTTACCTGAAGGGGTGTGGTCTATGTTTACCTGAAGGGGAATGGTCTATGTTGTGTTTACCTGAAGGGGTGTGGTCGATATGTTGTGTTTACCTGAAGGGGCGTGGTCTATGTTTACCTGAAGGGGTGTGGTCGCCAGCAGCTCACACAGCTGCAGCAGCAGGGTGCCCGGGCTGCTCTCGTTCACGGCCAGGTAGATGACGTTGGCCTGACCGGACGGCGTCATCACCGTCTCCCCTACGAGTGCCGCCAGGGACAGGGATGATGAGAAGGAGGAGGAAAACGAGGCCATCGCCGCTACTCCTTCCATTGAGGCTGTATCCGTCACTCCTCTTCCTCCTCCTCCTCCTCCTCCTCCTCCACCTCCACCTCCTCCTCCCGGACCGTTTCCCGGACCGGGCCCCTGCCCCTGCCCCGTCCCCGGCTCGCCGACCCCCGCGCCTCCCACCGCCGCCGTCGTCTCCGGAAGCAGGGAGGAGCCCGAGTGGACCACAGCGATGTTGACCCCACCCGAGTCCCTCTCTCTCTCCCGGGGCCGCAGCAGTAGGGGGGGCGAGGGGCGCACGGGCCCCGTGCAGGCCAGGACAGCCAACAGCAGTGCGAGGGCGGGCCTTGGGGCCACCATGGGGTACGGGGAGGGCCAGTGGCAGCTGTCGGACGGGGTTCGGCAGGTGAGGCCAGGTGGGATTCAGGGGTTTCGGGGTAGCGGGTGACGTCTTTGGGGCAGGAGGGAGGGAGGAGAGAGGGGGAGGTGGGGGGAGGGGAGGGAGGGCCAGCGGCTCACAGTGCTTCACCTGATGAGGAGATGACACCCTGGAGAGGAGAGAGGGAGACGAGGATGAAAGACCAGTTCCAGACAGTCACCAGGGTTCATACACATTCTGACCAATGGATTTCCAGGACTTTTTCATGACTTTTCCATGACTTTAAACCAAATTTCCATGACCAACATTTTGTGAAATCTGGGTGTAAACATGAAAAAGAGAGTAAATGTAGTATTTAAACTAACAATGAGAATACAAAGCATACAGTAAACCTTAAAGGACACAAATGAATGAGACAATAGTTTGATTAAAAGAATGAACATTTATATAGATGCCTGTATGTATGCCTGCTTATATTTTGAGCGTCTTTCTTTTAAAAGCATATTAATTATTTCAAACTCAGCGTAAATGAACGTCATGAACACATGAATATAACACATTTACATGACTTTTTCAACACTTTTGGGATTTCATTTTTTTCAAGGACTTTTCCAGGCCTGGAAATAACTTTCCCAGGTTTTCCATGACTGTAAGAACCCTGAGTCACATCTCGTGTTACCTCGAGCTTTGAAGCTCTTGTTCTCCAGTAAACAACGTAAATAGATGACAAACAACACGCCGACTCATCCCGTATGTATTGTTCCTGACTCCCACTTCCTGTTAGTCTTCAAACTTAGTACTGTTAACATTTCTGATGATTAAATCCTGCTGACATTTAGGATTAAAAAGGACAACAACAAAAGGATTTGTCAGGGTGCGGTGCAACAAACTGCAGAGTGATTACTGTTTATCAATGAAGATGAATCCAAATAAGGATTTTGGCAGATTAATACATCAAATACATTGATGGTATTGTGAATACAAGATGGATTTGAAGTCTGCGGAGGAGCGTATAGCGGCTTTTATTCCTGCTGCCGTACCTGGGGAACATAATTAGACTTTTGTTAAATCTGTTTAATATTCGAAGTCGAGGGCGTCAATCCAGTCAATGCCATTTATTTTACTTAAAGACTTTTTGACACCATTTGTTTGCCCTCGGGATTTTAAGCAGCGATAAAAACATGTTGTTTGTATCGCAACAAAAACATTTGACCTGCCAGTTTTCTTTCTAGAAGCTATAATTGAGAGCGAGGATCTAGACTTACTTTGTTTTACCACCAACAGTGTGGAGTCTAGCTTTAATTAACCATCCCAAAGTCAGTGTAAACTGTCAAAAATTCAAAATGTTATCTTTTTACTTAATTTTCATAAAAACACACACACAATTCAAATGATTAGGAAATACATCGTTCTAATTCAATCGGTGCATCTCTACTGAACGCTGTTGTATGGTGTGTCTGGTCTGAAATTCAGGGCCAAAAAAAGCAAAAAAATACAAGGCTAATAATCTGGTATAACTTGGGTCAAGGCCCAATGATATGATGCACAAAGCATACTTAGAACATGTTTACTTTTAGCCAACATTCAGTGGTAGTGTGTGGAAGAGAATTCTGTAAGAGCCATGTTTGGGTGTTTTGTTATGTTGGACCTCCCACCACTGGGGGGCGCAAGGCCGAGGTCAAGTGAGACAAGGCAATATAATCAGGAGGAGCCTAGGGCCAGCTGTTGCTTAGTTGCAGAAGTTGCAGATGTCAATACGGTAACGTAGATAGGGAATTGTTTTTGGTTCATTTTATGGTTTTGATTATACGCAAACAGCTTGTGCCAGGACGTGGTTACCTTTGGTTCTGTATCAAGGAATATACAACTACGTTTACGCCTGGACATTGGTCATCAATTACACGCGTCGGGAAAGTTAGAAAGGGAGCAACCAAGTAGTGACCTTAGTTTTTGGATAGGCAACGGAGGCACTACAATTTCCAACACAGCAAGTGTTTCTGGCTCAAAAAGTAGAAGAGGAGGGATCACGTCAGGTCAATTCCTCTGAGACAGGAAGTCCAGAAGAGTGGTTTTCATCGCTCACAAATTGAGCTTTTTCATCTTTTTCTTCTCCACACTCCAGCACAGATGGGGGTCTCAGACCCAGCGTGTGGATGGACCCCGAGGAACCGGACCAGCGAGGATAAACGGTGCGTACGAGCGGAATAAAGACGAAGAGAGAGAGAGACCTGCGAGGTGACGGAAGGGGATAGAGGAAGCAAGGGAACGAGGAAGCAAGGGAACGAGGGAGGATCAGATGGAGGATTGTAGATCCGGCTGCAGTGGGAGGACACGTGCAGAGTGTGTTTGGTGAAGGGAGCGCAAAAGGCTACAAAAATGAGACCTGCATATGCATGAGAGCGAGAAGGAGAGAGAGGAAGTGTGTGTCTTTGTGTGTGTGTGTGTGTGTGTGTGTGTGTGTGTGTGTGTGTGTGTGTGTGTGTGTGTCTGTGCAACAGAGAGCAGAAAGGACCGGCAGTAGTTCAGAGTCTGAGCGATGAGACTCGGCATGCTACTGCTCATAATGGTTCCTGGCAATGGAAAGCAATCCGTGCATAATTTGAAATAATGGCCGAGTCCAAATGCTCTGACTGAGTTCAAGATGCACGGATAATAACATCACAGTGAGGACATCTCAGCGGCGCGCAGGGAATTATGATTCCTATCTTCATATTTCCCTCTGCCGGTCGCGCATAATGATGATGCAACTGCACATGCTTTTAAGTTATTGTTCTTTATGGCCTGAGCTAAAAGGGTGGGATGTCGATGTTAAAAGCTTTTCCCTCTTTTGGAATATTTGAATGAAAACAAATCCACAATATAACAAAGAGGAGTGAGTGAACAGTTACTGTGCTAATGTATTAGTTGTACAGCAATTACCTTCTGTCCTATGGCGCTATAGATAATTCAGCATGAGCATTCTTGATATGCAAGTACAATCTGTTACTTTTTAAATATATGTATATACATTTCTACAGCAATATCATCACATGCGTGTCGGCTACATTGGATCAAACCGGCCAGAGTGAACTCGATGTCGATGTCTCCAAACTACGACCCCAGCACATCGCTACCAAATGACAGGCGCCGCAAGCTACAGCTCCAACATTTGATAAATCTAGTGAGAAATTAGGCAAACGAGAGCTCCCTCCAAAAGCTACAGTCCTCACAGCTGCCACTCAGGCTTCAAATCAATCTATATGCAGATGATGAACACACTTATCTCAGAGGAACGTTTTTTTTCAGGATATGATGATGTAGAAATGTGATTTTTGCTGCTTAAGTGAATTGGTTTGCTTTCCTTTAGTGTTCGTAGTAACATTGTACGTGTTGCCTTCAGGGTCTGGTTCATATTAATGTGTCGCGTGGAGGCTGGGCAACATTGTATCAGATTCCAGTGACAGATCCTGTGTGCACTTTAGCACAGTGGGAACTTCAATCAATGGAGGTGTTGCTAGGTTACTTTCAGGGGGATACCTGAACAGGAACATGTCGTATGTTTTCTGCAGCTACAGAAGCATAAAGGATAAATAATATATATATATATATATATATATATATACACACACTTGTGCATTCATCTGGGAGCGGCCCGACACCTATTCACTACATCAAGCTGTGAGTTGCACATCCTGCTTGATGGCACCGACGTTGTGGAGAGAATGAAGAGATGTTTGTTTGTTGTTTCACACTCAGATGCGACATTACAGTATTGGATCACATTGTGTACATTATGTACTGAGGACGCCTCTGTATGTGTAATTAGCTGAAGAGCATACAGACACCGCTCTGCAGAAGGTGTTCTGACTTATTGAAGTCATCAGAGCTCGTTCCTGCTCACTCTCTGTTGGGACGAGGTCTTTGGGGGACTAACTGATTTATAAAAGAAAGAGTCTGTCCTAATGATCAAAGGAAAGATTCAGACTGGAGGCTTAATCAGGACTGTAGTTATCTAATCTCACCCAACAACACAGAACATGACTTGACAACGGCGGAGCAGATCATTTATCAAATATTAAACACAGTATATTTTAAGTGCCAATGTAGGACAGATGATCTGAATCAAGGGATCGCACCATTGATAGCAAACGGTTAAACAATGTCACTTATACAACTACTTCTATACGTTAGCGTTAGCACAAGGTTAGCATGAGGATAGCAGCAGGTTCCGCCGCTGTGCACCTGCACGTATGTGATTGGCTGAGCCGGTCAGCTGATCCTCCACACAGCTGATTGCAGAGCATGAATGGAAACAGCTGATGCAAGCGCACCTTCACTCATTTGGGGATTTCTAGTCGTCGAGTTCCTATTTCTGCCGCTCATGGAGACGACACGGCCACACGGTTGGTTAAAAACGACTTCACAGAACATTTATGTAGAAACTGACAGAATGACATGACACATTATGTGTCAGTGGCTAGAAAATCACACCAACAAGCAACACTATCCAAATGCAATATTTACACTCTGCATGACCAAGCTGTCAAGTTTATTGCAATATATTTCATCTGAACAGCTTGTCCATTAGTAGTCCCAAAAAACACTCTTTGTCTCTGAATCCCTTATCTTGAATTTGTTTTCCCCCACTGTTGAAATCCTTTGGCTCGAAAATCTTTTGCACAGCTGAAATAAAACACTTGATGTTGACAGAAACTGCTCAGTGTACCAAGAACAGACTATAGCGAGTGCCATAAACAATAGAATAATTGCATATTGACAAGAAGTTTAACCAAATATTAACGCGCCAGATGACATAGGACTTGATATGGAAGAGAGTTTAGGTTTATTTATGAGTCTAAACTCATAATTCTGAGAATAAAGACAGACTTCTATCTTTAAAGTCTTGTTATATGACTTTTCACATGTTGCCATAATCGTCTTTTCGTAACGTGACGTTATAATGAGGTTACAGAAAATAAATAATGACAGATTTGAGCCTTATGATCACATTTTATTACATATTAATAAAATACCACTCGACCCTCCAATAAACTCTTCTCAGTGATTTCACGAGTTTCCTGGAACACTTTTCATCAGCCTCCATGAAAGGTCTTTTTTATTATTATTGTATTCAGCTTTTGTCTGTTGTGTTATTTGGGGGGTAATATAGAGATGATAACACAGTTAGAGCCAGACGGCATTATGGTCTATTAAAGCAGGGGAGAGGGAAATTGGGATCCGTGCAGCAAAAAAAAAAAAAAGTAAAAAATAACCCGACTCTTGTGCAAGTCAGGCAGTGATTGGGGGAAAAGCAGAATTGTAAGGGATCGTGTTTTTCATTATCATTTCTTGACAACCATTGTGTTTTTAATACTGTTGCTTTTGTTATTATATTGTTGGTGGTCCAGCAGTGACGGACACATCCGGTGAGTTTACCTCACGACTGCCAATCAAAAATAAATGTCCTCCAGACCTCAGAGAGCAGCAGTCAGTCGTAAAGTCTTCAACCAACGAGCGTCTTTTCACAGAATGATGTGAGGATGTAATTATTCAAAAGAAAATGTTCCACTCCACATGATCTTTGCTTTGTGTGTGTGATTCTGTGTTTCATGTTTTGAGAATTCAAAAATCCACCAAAACAACCTCAAATATATGGACGACCATTTCTGCAAGTGAAAGAGATAAAAAGTCATAATTATGAGAAAGAAAGTCAAAATTATGAGATAAGAAAGTGCGCATGCGCTTCAGTTATTATTTATCTGGTGATAATTCTGACTTTCTATCTCATAATCATGACTTTCTATTTCATAATTATGACTTTCTATCTCATAATCATGACTTTCTATCACATAATCATGACTTTCTATCTCATAATCATGACTTTCTATCACATAATCATGACTTTCTATCTCATAATTATGACTTTCTATCTCATAATCATGACTTTCTATCACATAATCATGACTTTCTATCTCATAATTATGACTTTCTATCTCATAATCATGACTTTCTATCTCATAATCATGACTTTCTATCACATAATCATGACTTTCTATCTCATAATTATGACTTTCTATCTCATAATCATGACTTTCTATCACATAATCATGACTTTCTATCTCATAATTATGACTTTCTATCTCATAATCATGACTTTCTATCTCATAATCATGACTTTCTATCTCATAATCATGACTTTCTATCACATAATCATGACTTTCTATCTCATAATCATGACTTTCTATCTCATAATTATGTCTTTCTATCTCATAATCATGACTTTCTATCACATAATATCGACGTTCTATCTTATAATTTTGACTTTCTATCTCATAATGATGACTTTCCATCTCATCATTTTGACTTATCTCACAATTTTGACTTTTGTTATTTCATAATTATGACCTTTTAATCTCATAATTTTTTTATTTGACTTCCGGGGCTTCCATATAAAGAACATTTATTTTTAAGAATAACTGAACCAGCGCAGAGCAAAAAGTCCAGAAAGACCACCGATCAAATACTAGTGCAACACAAAAAATATATCATTACTATATGCATAAATAATAATATACAAATGTGAGATGTGTGCTTGCTGTGTTGGAAGCATTCTCAATACTGTTTATCGGTATTGGAATAAATATGTTTTGCACTGTAAGCAGAGATCTACCGTGTATAACACACACGTATATCGTATATATCTGCAAGTACACAACCTCTTTAAAACTGGTCCAAGTTTCCAGCTCCAGCAGCTGAGAAGCTGCAGGTCTCCAGCTCACACTTGATGCAATGCAAAGGTGCAATTGAAGCGTTTGATTGCATCTTTGGGGCAAGAAAACAAAAACAAAAGAGACAAACTGCTGCAATTCCCTGAAGTTCTTTACTGGCCGGTTTACTGATGCTGAGGGAAATAAATGGAGTGCATTGCTTCACTAGACGCCTTGAGGACGCTGGATCCCTTCTCAGATGCAGGCAGGCGGTTAGTTTAGAGTTTCGTTTTTGGATCGTCTGGAGGTTGTATGGAGGCAATATGCACTTCATGGATTCTTCTCATTCAGCAAAACGAACCTGAATATTTCATCCAAGAAACAGACTGGTGGTCAAACACCTGACTGCAATACTTTCTAAAAGCTTGCCCGCCCTGGCGCCTTAGGGTCTCCACCAACTGCATGACCCAATGCGTGATGGGAAACTTCTGGCTGTCAACACATCAGAGAGCTGATTGGCTCTTAGATTTGACAACAATGGCCACATTTTGTAGAACATCCTTATTTGTATGTTGTAGTTGTAATACTTCACACTCGATTTTTAGTCTCAAGTTTAATCTAAAGACATGTATTGTGTTATTGATAATAATAAAGCGTATTTATACAACACATATCAATACGAGCTGCAGACATAAAAAAAACAAAGGATAGTATACAATGCAGATGCATGCACATTCCTACATAAAGATATATAAATACATGCAAACAAAGTCTGCAAACTACAAGTAGCCTCCAGATTGGAACTAACAGGAAGTAACTGTTTCTTTAACTTCCTGTTTATTCTTTAAAGGCAGCTGGAAACCGTTTCTTTGGCCCCGCCCCCTCCCGCTGCCGCCCGCTCTCGTCTGCTTTCCCAATGAAACATTAACACCCCGCCGGGTTGAGCATGTATCTGTTGCCCTACAGGCTCAATTAGGAAAGTCCATGAAAAACACACGATGTGTGGGAACATCCGTCAACGTACTGTTGGGGAGGAGCTGGTTCCTGGTTTGGACCCCGGCTCCTCCAGCTCCAATTACAGGAACTCACATTTATTATTGGTACGTGTGTTTTGGCACAAAGTGTGCGGATGGCTTTTCTGTGTACAAATGAGCTCCATAAAGAAATTATTTATTTTAGTTTCACTGGCCAACAACCAACACACCATCCAACACCTTAAGGATGACAGGGAGCCGGACCGTATGCCAACATCGGTGGACGGTATCACTGATGCTCATGGAGCTGAAGTGGAGCAAAAACATCTCATGGAAAAAACCTCCCAAGAAGAGTGGAAGTTTTATATTTTTATATACATAAGCCAAGTTATGATGTTTCTACTTAATTTAACCAAGTAGTTTTATAGAGTTTTTTTGTTTTGTTATGTTTGTATTTATGTTGACCAGGTGTTTCAAACGTTTAATTCAGGATTAAAACAAGTCTTTCCATCAAAATGTAATTGAGTTTAATTGTTTGCGAACGTAATTTAGTTTGAGTCATTTTGCTCTACACACACAAACTGTATGAATATTTAAATTAGAACAGAATAAAATGAAATACAATAGTTAATTATTTACATGTATACCCTAAAGAGACTTGTGGTTATGGTTTATAGCAGCAGATTAATAAAAATGGTTTGGGTTTAAATTATGAAAGTTGTTCATGAGCTACCTGACAATAACCGTCTAAAGCCATTCCATCATCATTAAGAGGACGTTTGTGGAGATTATGTCTTTATTATTTTAAATGATCTTCTGAGTTGAACTATTTTACATGAACAAACTGCTGTTATTGGTATAATTGGACAGCATTTGTCCAATTTAAACCATCTTCTTTTGCAGAAAAATTGCAGAAATGTATTGCAAATATAACAGGAATTGCTTGAATATATGTGCAATACTGCGACTGCACAACTGACCATGTCTAAAGCTTGAATGGAGAGGTGCACTCGTGGCTGGAAGCTGCAGAGGGTTTATTCTGCTGAATAACTCCCTTGAATCCTCAAATTATCTCCTCAAATGGCAATTTTAGGTTACTTTGATGAATATAAAAAGAAATTTTTAGTTTCAGATTTGACAACAAAACCCCAGAAAGCGTAATGTAAAAAAAAACATGAATGAGAGTCAAATTATTTTCTAGAGCAAAATGAAGTTTGCACCGATGATGATTTCATGTCTCCGACACAGTCGCTGTGGATGAAAATATAATAAAGGATGAAATGTGGTGCCTTAATAATAATAATAATAACAGCCATTAGTCATGTGCGTGGCCTCGGCTGTACTGAGAACAGGCTCAAGCTGTTGACGCTCATCAGCCTCAGACAGCAGAGAGGACGTGGAGGTCTGAGGCTTCAAGGCGGCCGAACAGCAGAAGCAGCTGCTGAGGAACCGGCTCAGCCTTCAGCGGCTGGTTCTCCATTTGGAGGAAGAAAAAAATTTGGAAACGCTGCAACCGAGATTGTCCAGATAACGTTTATTAAAAGTGTGTCGGCCTGCTTTTGAAAATGCTTTTAGATCCTTTACTGCAGTAAACAATGTTTTAATATCATGTAACGTGTCCTCAACGTCAATAAACCACTTTGATATAATACCGTAAAAGTCGGGTTACGAGCCGCTACTACCTTCAGTGTCCCCGTTAGCTCCCCGCTGTAGCCAGCTAGCGCTCCTGCTAGCTTTCCTGCTAGCGCTCCGCTAGCCCCCTGACAACCACCGAAGGTAGCGGGACCAGCCTCGGCTCGACACCCGACTCGGGCAGAGGGGACACGGCCAGTAGCGGCAGCAGCGCTAGCTAGCTCCCCGCTGTAGCAAGCTAGCTAGCGCTGCTGCTAGCTTGCTACAGCGGGGACAACCACCGGAGGTAGGAGCGGCTTGTAACCCGACTTTTACGGTAGTCTTCTAATAAAAGGAATTTTATTTTTTATTTTCTAAATAAAGACTATTTCTGGATGATATTGTCACTTTGATTAACGATGATAAAGAATGTTATCTGTTTCTCCAATCTTAATTAATGTCCCGTAGTCGTATAATAATTCTTCCAGAATGCTCCTGCTGCTGCTGCAGTGACCCACTTTCCCACCAGCATCATTAAAATCTCATCTTGTTTTATGTCGTCTTATCTCTTCAGAGGACAAGATTATCTTCTTTGTATCGATTTAAAGTTAACAAGTGTGAGCGTTCGTGTCCGTCCGCGCGCCGGGAAGAAGCAGAACTCTTGAAAAGAGTTTCTCCCTCCGAGCCGAGCCGGCCCGTTTGTGTTGCGGAGAGGTCGATCTCCGCCGGCACAAATCTGTCTTTGAGGCGCTAATCGCCCGCTGACCTCTACGCGGATGTTTGCTCTGCTTTCTCTCGCAATGAGAGGATGTGCAGAAATATGAGGCCTTAAATGAGCTGGTGTGAACAGATCTGCTGGATGAAGAGAACCACGAGAGGAGACAAGAAAATGTGGAATTCAGTTCACACACTGTGCTTACTTATGGTAACAGCAAATGTGATTTAATAATACACGTGTATTGAGCAAAGCAAAGACGCCTACAGAAAGTCAACTGTCTTGTAACATTTTACTAAATAAAACTGATAAAAAAAAGGTCAACAACAACAACAAGCAGCTATGGTGCCTCTTCCAGTGACCCATGTCCAGCGTGAGCATCCATCTTTTCCTGTTTTGTTTGAAAAAACTATTTGAAGTGCAAGTAACAATGAAAACAAACATAAGGAGGCAATTATAGAATACACACACACACACACACACACACACACACACACACACACACACACACACACACACAAAGAACCCTGGAGGCCCCATTGGTGTTGGCATTGGTCCCGTCAAAAAGTGGTACTAGCTTGACATAGTGAAAATTCAAAGGGATAATCACGTCTGGTTTCCTAAAAATTCCGTTCCTATACAATGACACGATGGATTGCCTATTACATTTGAAAAGAAACATATTTCCCCCTGGATTACGCTGTTTTTGATACATCACAAATGGTTTGGGAAGGCTGGGTCGGTCCAACAAACACAGGACTTTCACCCAGCAGACCGGTGACATCATCGTTGACTTATTTTACCTTCCATTTGTTCCTTAAATACCGTTACTACCATACTTACTTTAAGACAAACCATAATGTTTCACTAACCCAAACCAAGTAGCCTAGTTTTGTTGCATTTTTGTTTTATTTTGAATTACAACATTAAAACTACAACTGTAATCTGTAAGAATATCTGTTTTCCTTGAAACTTCATTAAGTGCAGTTTAATTGTATGGGAACATTTAGCTGGAGACAAGGATAGCCTGGAAACCTGCTCGCACTATTCAGTCACACAATGTATTCAAAGGAATAACTCTGGGACCACCACACACGGTTTGCTAATGTTCAACACCCAAAAAAGTATCCTGTCAAAGCTGAACGAAGCTGAACTTGATGAGAAAATGTTTGCCCATATGTACGACAGCCAGCTGATTGATGTCTGCGATTTCCATGAGAATGTGTTAGCTTGGCACTGAGATGCTAAAGCCTTTAAACAGCAGTCTCTTTGAATGTGCTGAGGGATTGTCTCGGAGTAATGGTTGTACTGGATGTTTAATGGTCCCTAATCGAAAAACCAGCAAGCATCTGAGATCAACATCTGTGGTGGAAGTGAATGCGTCAGAACCTACATTTCAAATTAAGTTGTCGTTTGTCGAAGAAAAAAAAAATGCAAACACCCTCCGGACGAACGGCAGCTCGTTGGGGTTGATGCCGGAGCGGGTTGTGAGTACCTTGCAGAGCTGCTGGGATGCTTGTGCGAAGGCTGCTAATGCATGATTGATCATCAATCAGTACTCTGCTGTCTGAGACGCATGGAGCGCTGGAAACATCTGCGAGGCGGGAGAAAGTAAATACAGGATCCTGGGTAGAGAACCGCCGACGCACAAACGATTTGAAACTAATTTAAATGCTTTGAAACCGCCGCAGAAACAAACGTTACCGCTGCGTTACAAATAAAGTAACCAAAATGACTTGCTTTTGTGAGGGTAAAGGGAAGTCATTTTGGTTACTTTATTTGTACCCGTAGGTAGACTTGGTTTGCAGTAGAAAACAGTAGAAAACGAGGCGTCCGTCTCGACACACATTACAACAAACACAGACAACCAGACCAACATGATAAAAGTACTCAAAGCTACAGATCAGTGCTGTTATAATTATAATGTGTTCTCCTGAGAGATGGCTGCTGGAACAAAGCTGTTTTTATACCGCTTTGTTCTACACCGTGGTTCTAAATACCTCCTCTAGAGGGGAGAAGCTGAACCTCCCTGTGCAAAGGGTGAGAGTCGTCCTTTAAAATGGAGCCGGTTGTTCGTTGTAACTGTGTGGTTGTGCAGGGATGGCAACACAGACGAGGTTCATGGACGTGGAAGGAAAAGGAAAGAGAGGAAACTGGATGGACAGGAGCCGAAAACACAAAGAGATGAAGACGTGTAGAAATGCAGCGGCGGGGATGTTTCTCTCCACGGTAGCCGATGCGAGGAGGGCAGAGGGAGCAGTAGGGAGTCGACACTACGATCAATCAACATCAATTTGGGTCATCTTTGCCACGGAGGAGAGTACAGTACGTCCTGCAGAGCTTTGAGCCTCCTGCCCCGAGCGCGGCCGCTCCCCTAAGTATTAATTACGTCTACTTACGGTCCCCGGGAGTTTCATATTGCTGTAGGTTGTTTCCTTTTTCCTATATATATATATATATATTTTTTTTTATGGGACTTGCTGCTCTCCTGCTGGCACTCCAGCCCGTCTGCCTCCTCCCACTGAGCTGCCGCCATGTGAATTAGCTTCAGTGCACTCTGCTTTGAGTCATGACGGCTTTTAAAGTTGGAGAGGAAGTGAAGCTCTCTTTCTCATTCTTTGTGAAATTACAGATTTCACAGATGATATATCACGGTGGTATTTTCTTCATCACGTGCATAAATAAAAGTGGGGTATATATATATATATATATATATATATATATATATATATATATATATACACACACACAACTACAGCGATTTGTTTCACCAATTTAGTTTTCCGAGGGCGGCCTGGTTGTTTTTCCAGTAGGAACAACAACAAGCTTGGCCTCCAAAAACAAAATGGCGTTCTCGCACAACATAATTGCATTGTCAATTCCCAAATTAGGTTTTCTGACATATCGCAAACACATTTAATCAAAACGTGAATTCACATTGTGAGGAGTTCAAAGTGGTTGGATCGGTCCGAACACGGGACTTTCACTCAGGAGACCGCTGTTCGTGTCGTGTTACCGAAAATAATGTTATTTTCCGTATCAAACAAAAACGCTCACACGTTTTAATCCGGGCGGGATCGTGCCCTCAGCTGCGTCTGAAGGCCGCGTGGCTGCGTCCTGAGGTGTTTTGAAGCAGCGAGTCTATTTTTTTTATAACAGCCGTGTAAATATGAGGGCAAAGAATAAATAAACTATCTGAGGCAGAGATCCCACAGACTTTGCCTCTG
>JBAMJR010000567.1:342500-401120 GCA_038501785.1 Myoxocephalus aenaeus
TTGCTCTGCCCATTTGTTTTATCTTAACGTCACGCCTGTAAAGTGTTGTGCCTGGGTCTTGCACGGTTGCGGTTCTGGTAACAAATCGGTCCACACAAACACACACGGACATTTAAACACCTTTTATATGCAACAATACACAACACAAGCGCTAATTGTTCTCCTGCATTGTTACGCACACGGCGTCCACTTTTCTTATCCAATTACATCTAATTGGACGGTAAGCGGATCGCTGCACTCAATGACAATTAATTGGACGAAGTTCTTGAAACAATGTGGATTGAGCCTCGTTTTGGGAGGGACCGCATGTGTCTGGTGCTGCAGCAGCCAAACACACTGCAGAGCTTTAATTGCCTGCTGCAGCAGACGCTGCTGCTGAGTCCCATCTGCAATGCATACGATGAGGATGATGAGGATGATGAGGATGAGGGATGTAAGATCAACGTCGCTTGCTTACAGCTGCATTGCTGAAGTCCAGCAGGTGTATAAATAACACACACACAATGAATTACAATCCCAATTATCTACTTTGAATGATTTCTGAGGGTTTCTTTTCTTAGATCCACTTTAGGCAGAGCTATGATGGATATATACGTACAATCAATGAACCGATAATAATGAATAATGATTCACTTTCACCTGCCTCGATGGGTGCAATAAGAGCGAGAGGCCTCAATTCTTACGTGTCGACTCGAGCCCGGTTTCCATCCACATTTAGTGCATATTTAAAAATATGTTTCCAGACAATCAGCTGAAGAAAACGTGAAGGAATGTGTATTTCCATTCTCTTCTGTTACGCAAACAATAGGAGTCGGTTCATTGAGATAAGCAAGTGATTGAGTTTATCCTCCATTAAAGCAGATATAACTTCAACTACATAACAAAACCCATGAAGCAAAGGGGATGTAAATACGTTTCACCGTATCGGATGTTGTTTTTAGGCGGTGGATTCCAGTCCGCTGAGGCTGACGAGGTAAAGCGCTCATTGGAGTCGGAACAGAAGAGTTGGCTTTCTTTTTTTTTTGGGTGTCCTCGAATATAATTTGGTTTTATTGATATTCCCAGTTTGTGTTTTTGGTTCTTTTGAGATTAAATGTTTTGTTGATGAATGCACTAAACCTTGTTCTTTAACGTCTCTTAACATAATGTGTGCCAGAAGCACCTGTTTGTTTCAGTCTCATCTCCAGATTACACTGCAGTTTGCATGGTGCAGTATTTTGGCAAAATGTTGAGATTCCTGCATTAGGACAAAAAAAAAGAAGCTTCCTGCTAAAAAATGTGCAAACAAAGATCAATTAATTGCATGGCTAGAATGTTGATTGACTAAATGAGAGCTTCTCTTAAATTGGAGTTCCTGTTGCCGGTTCCATTACACTCCAAAATATACAACACATCCACCAGTTAACACAAGTAGTTCAATGGAGGAGGGAGTGTGCACTCAAACGCTCAACCATTTGCAAACTCACACGCCTGCACACACACACACACACACACACCATCAATAACTGTCACCCTCTTGCCAGATTGGCTCCTTTTCCTTCCCCCCCCCCCCCCCCCCGAACATCTCTAATGCCATTGCTTTGAACCAGAAGGCTTTCTGATGTAATGCTCGCTCGACCTCCCTCTCTCTCTCTCTCTCTCTCTCTCTCTCTCTGACTCTCCCTTCTTCTCCCCCCCCCCCCCTCTAATTTAATTTCCACATCTCTATGCCCTTGTTGTTTTACTCTGCGAGTAGTAAATAGGATGGAGGGGGGGTTATTAAGATGATGAAAACTCTCATTTTGAGAATGAAGCCGCAACAGATGAGGTAAAATATTGTGTAGCTTTGGTGGAAATGCAACCCAAAAGAGGGAGAGAGAGAGAGACAGCGTGATTAGGGAAGAGGAAACGAGAGTGATGGCGAGCGTGTTCACATGACATTTTTATTCACGCCTTTTTGTCGAGAGGAGTGAGCAAAAGAGCCAGAAAGAACCAGAGAGAGTGGAAGCCTGTAATGAGCCGAGCGGCGGGGGAGAGACGGGAAATGGAGGGCAGGAAGGGAGAAAAAGGGGCAGAAAAGAGAGCGATCGAGGTGACGGTCCTGGTATCTCTCACTCGGGCTGCAGACCTGGAACGAGCCGATGAATGACTCCTGCTCTGTGGAACGCCGCTGCATTATTCAGGCACATATTAAAGGGCTCGCACGGCCGTCGGCCATGATGGGAGACGGCAAAGGAGAGAGAGAGAGAGAGTGTTTGACTTTGTGCCACTCGCTGCCTTGGGGGGGGGAAGAGTATTGACTTTTCGATAAAAAGAACCAATTTAAAAACAGTTTTTAACCCAGCCACTTCACAATGGTGAAGCATCACTTATCGTTAGCATGTTTATTCTGCAGGAATAGCGCGCCTCGTCGCACATTAGGCCGCAAACGAGTGCAGCAGAGACAGATTTGGGTAGAAGAAAGTCTAAGCTGCTTGTTTTGACTTCTTCCTCGTGTTTATCGCAGAGCGTTCGCGTCTCAGATCATACGCTACACAGCGCACGATCTCAGCGCACGTATTCTCACGGAAAAATGCTTGTTTAGCATCGAGCGCCGAGGCCAGGAACCTCTCCGTGTGCAGTCAGAGCGTCGTCACAAAAGCCGGTAAATTCGGCACGACCACGATGATTAACGGATCGCCAACGCAGGCGCCCGCAAACCGCTGAAGCTGACCTTTTATTATCTTCAGCTATTTTCTGTTTCTGTAGAAATACCCAGTTCCCGTCACCTCTGCTCCTTCCTCCATCAAGCTGCAGCCAGGACCAGCAAGACGACTCGCGCAGTAAATATTTCACTGTGGTCTTTTTTTTTTTACGCCGCATTCTGTTGACCTTGTCTGCTGGGGAGCGACTGTAAATAATGAAAAAACAAGGAGCGTCTTTGTACTCTTTGTTTACACCAGGGCCAGAGAGAATTCCTGTTTTCGTTTCGCCGCCGCAGACGTCCACAGAACTCCTGAAACATTTAAAAAGCCATGAAACTGAACAATACTGCTGCAAATTAGCTGGAGAAACTAACCGTATGGTGTCAACTGACCGTCCTCAAATGTTTAAACAAATGGAAACAAACGTGTGATTTAAACGTGCATTCTATCTAATGGCCATCAGGGGGCGACTCCTCTGGTTGTATAGAAGTCTTTGAGAAAATGGCCAAACTTCTCACTTTATATATAACTATCATTCAGTAAACATCAGCAACCTTAATTAACATCACAGGATTTACGGACGCTGACCGAGCTAACTAGCTAGTGCTAGCTGGTAATTTAGTATTTGCTATGCTAACGATACCTAGCCTCCACTTGGCCACGCTTTTTGCCCAAACTCGTCCAAATATTTCACTTCTGGCTCCAATAAAAAATAAATATATATATATATATATATATATATGCCGACTCAAGGCTTCCAGACGGTAGTCCACAAACAAATGGCGAACATTGTGGCGACAACGTTAGCGTCTTATATACAGTCTTCGGTTTAAACAATAATGTCCTTTGAGGAGAGAACTGTATTCTGGTCATAACTGTTGTTCATATGGTTACTAATAATACAATATAAATCTGCACAGTGCTCATTATTGAATCATTTGTGGAAAAAAAAATACCAGGAATCATTTTTGAACATTTTAAAGAGGTATAGTAATAAAAAAAAGTACTTTCTGATGTGATGAAATGGCATCACTTGAACAATGAAATCTGAAACTTCAAAGCAATCCTGTCAACCAATCAGGGAGGTGGAAGTAATAATGACATTATTGAGTATAAAACTGCCTGTATGTACAATATGTGGTGGGAAAATATGAAAAGTGCTTCATAGGCTGTAAGCAGTCATACCAATTGGTCATAAAAGTAGAAGAATATCCCTCATCTAAATGTATTCACTGTGCTTTATGGGGACGGATCATAACTCTGCTCTCCAGCGTGTCCGTGGCTGTTTGAAGGGTTTTCTGGGTTATCCTGGGGAAACAGGAAATGGGTCAGCTAATCAATACGGCAGCGTCCCTCAGGCCGATGAAAGCGTGACAGATGTACCTGCCAGAATGCCGAGCAGCCCAACATAAAGGGTGTGAGTGGGACACTGGGCGAACACAAGCCCCCCAGATGGCTCCAGCGAGTCCTGACAGGCGGCATCAAGTCGCTCTCTGGCGGTCGCCTTCAAAGCCGAGCGCCGAGGCTTTGCTGCTCCGCGGGGAACCGCCATATCACACGGACCGCTGAATTAAACATGGCGGGGACCACGATCCCGCGTGAGAAACAAACACGTCCTTTAATCGTGTTCAGGTGGAAATGTGTTATGTTGATGAAGTCTTTTTGAAATAATCCAATTAGGAAAACAATTGGTTTCTCTTTGCAATAAAACAGTGTTTTAGGAGACAAGCAAACATTCTGCCACAAGAAACACCAAATTCCTGAAGTCCGAAGTCGGGTCTAATATTGAGATCTTTTGAGAAAGCGTGACTTTAATGTCCGACGTCGATCTACGATCTACCTTTACCGTCTGCATATTACCGTACTTTTCGGGTTACAAGCCGCTCCTACGGCTGATCAGTGTCCCCGCTGTAGCAAGCTAGTAGCGCTGCTAGCTAGCGCTGCTAGTAGCGCTGCTAGATAGCGCTTCTGCTGCTACCGGCCACTGCTGCTGCTGCTACTGCCCGCGTCCCCTCTGCCCAAGTCGGGTGTCGAGCCTGGTCCCGCTACCTTCGGTGGTTTTCGGGGAGCTAGCGGAAGTTAGCGGGGAAGTGACGGAGCGCTAGCAGGAGCCCCAGCTGGCTACAGCGGGGAGCTAACGGGGACACTGACCGAAGGTAGTAGCGGCTTATAACCCGAAAAGTACGGTAACTTCCTCTAACTAAACTGATTTACGTCTACAATTTGGCATTTGTGTGTGTACTTTTTTCAAACCATAAAACAGTGTTAAATATGGCAACAAAAAAAATACTTAAGACGGCAAAATATAGCATTTTTGGCAAATTCCAAGTCACCAGTTCATGAAGAAATCAGTCAGCCGTTGAGTAAACGTCCTGTTGTCAGCTCAGCTGGAGGATTTTACTTCTACAAAATAATAACGTCTTAACTCAGAGAGGTGGTGCTAAGCTATTAAAAACAATTACTTAACACTTAAACTGTGCTCACTTCTCGTCCCGTTATTCATTGCAATGCCGCGTCTTTGCCTTTTTCTTTTGGTGATGTCCTCTAGACATGAATACATGTGACACTCCTTGATGTGTCTTCTGCCCCGTGCCCTCCACCGCAATCAGGGAAATAGGCCCTCTTAGACTTTAAAAATAATAATTTAACTGTCAGTGTCGTGGTGTTTTTTTTTTGTTGAGTTTTTGTCCTGACCACCGAAGACGGTTGAAATCTAATCATCACACGGCGTCTGGAGGTCATCAAGAAGTCATGAAACAAAGTGCTTCCATATGAAACTCTTCCACGTTGTTATCGTTTTGAAAAGAGATTGAAAGGGAGTGCCGTCTGTTTTTTGAAAATGTGAAACAGCACGTTTAACCTGGGAAACCCTGTTTATGTGCAGCAGGTTTTGCATTAAACAGAATGACATCAGACATGGACTGAAATCTAAGAGTGTCACAACGTATGATGCTGAATGTGCATATCGCCTTCTGGACTGCTTTAATACAAAAAAATAAACGTTTAGAGCCAGAATTGTAATTTCCACATCCGGTGGAAATGAAGAATCATAATGGAAACCATTTCAGATTCACACTTCAGTCAACAAACTCAAGGCAGGAAAGTGGGGACACAAAGAAAACCCTTTATCACTCCATTGCTCCTGGAATGCATTTAATGTGTCCTTTTTAAAGCAAAGTCAGGGGTGGAAATCAACTGTGAATCTGTGACCTTCCTCTCTTATTACCATCCGACAACACCTGCCGATTCACTCCGCCACTGCTCCATAAAAAAAACACACAAAAAACTCCAACAGTCACTGGTCTCCTGCTGGCTGTGAACCGCTATCCATCCTTTTACTGCGAGGTTTCCCCTCCTGAGCTGCCGTGATGAGACATCAGTGAGTGTGTGAGCGAGTGCATCTTTTGCTTCCAGGCTGGTGTCTGTGCAAAGTGTGTGTGTGAGGCCGTGGGTTGTGTATCATGTGAGAGTTGAGGTCGGTGCCTGCAGTGAATCCTCCCGGGAGCCGACCGCAGACACACACAGTGTTACTGCACCCATTAAGCCTGTGGGAGCCGAACAAAGCAATACAAATCAAAAATAACCCCCTAGAAGTATCTCTAAAGTTAGGAGACGGGCGACGTTTCAAATTACCACGGACTCCCTGCTCAGTTTACGCCCCTTAAACCGCGTCATCCGGCACATGCGGAAGCTGCTGAACATTTCAGTACCCAGCATGCCTGATTCAGACAATGTTTTTCCATTTTTTAACCGAACGACACGTTTTTTTGACTGAAACTCCTTCCTAACACGCCAATGCTTTGTTGTGTTGTGTTGTGTTGTGATTCTTTAAGCCCTAATCTTTCCAAAGAGGGGCTTTACACATCTGGGGGTTGTTGTTAAAGCTGTGAACCATACAGTTGGAAAAACTAAGTGACCGCTCGAGGAGGCATTTTTGGGGAATCTTGCTCATATCATGCTTGATGTTCATAGTTATGATCAAAATATGGTATAAAAGTGAGTTTTTTCTTTTTAATATAATTTTTTTTCACAAGTATTAGAACTAATTTGGGGTTAATATGACTACTTTAACACATGGAAAAAAAGTTTACAGACCCCCATGGGGGTCTACGGTTTTTAAAAGGTTAACTACATACACTAATTATGAGCATTTACTGCCGAACCACAGCCCCACATTTACCATTCACTCCACATCACGCCGTATTAAGGGGAGACACTACAGGTGCATAGGGTAGAAATATTAATTATTTATATATATATCACCATAAAGCTTCCCAAGTTGATGACTTACATTAATACAATTATTGTATGTTTAGATTTCAGAAAATCCACGTTTATATGTGCAAATGAGAAAATCTGATTTTTGGATGAGGCCAAGTTCAAAACTATTGTTTCATGTTGTTCACATAATAGAGTAGAAGGTTTTGTAAATCTATTTTGTATCTCTCAAAACACATTTTCTCCATGTTTTTAGTGATATAATGTAGTATAAATTAGGTTATGAACGCGTTGTGAACAAACCCCTCTGCATAAACCCTCAGAATAGAGTAAAGTTACATAAATGAGGTTATGAATGCGTTGAAATGAAAATGTTTTCTTTCCTCTAGTCTGAAAGAAGACGTGTTATGGAAGCAAAACAGCCCCAAATCTCTAAATTGATCAGTGCATGAACAATGCCTTTGCCCGAGGTGTCTCACTTTAACTCGAGGAACTTGTATTATTTATGTTTTCGCCAACAGTGTAGTCCTCTAACACGACTAAATACTGTAACATAGATACATTACGACCAACAATATATGAACAACTCAACATTACGACCATATGTGATGGTTGAACATCTCATTCCAACATCACGGTCGTCAATCTGCTTTTTTTAACAGCCGGCTGCAGGGATCTGCTTCAGTGCCGCCAACAGAGCGCCAGGGAAAGCAGCCGCTGATGTGAGGAGGTTTGGCTCCACGCCGGTGATTGGATACGCTGGATGGGGTTGACTTTTTTTTAAATTTATTTTTATAGATCTGGCTTTTTCACGCTGAAATGTTACTGAATGTTGTTACTGAAAGTTAAAAAAAATCACCCGATACAGATATAACATTACAAAATGTATCATTATGTGTGATGTGGTTATGTTAGCACTGTGTACATCTTTATCATCACTTATCAAATACAAATGTAAGTTAATGATTGTCTTTTCATGAACGCTGGGAAAGTGTGGCACTTAGATTTAGGCATCAAAACCACTTAAGGTTAAAGGTTGTGAAAACCAACACAGTTTAGCTTAACGTAACTTAACCTTCCTCTTGTGTTAGCATTCTGTTAGCATCTCTTGTGTTAGCTTCCTGTTAGCATCTCTTATGTTAACGTCCAGTTTTGACCCATGTCTTAAATCAGCTGTAAAATACACTAAAAACAATTATCTATCATCCAATTTGTTTCTCATCTCTTGGTTACCTTGTTAGGCTTCCTTACCCATGAAAATATTGTTGTATGTTTTAATATTTTTGGTGTGGGCCTCTGGGCCTTTTCTTTTCCTTGATACCCCTCGATTCCAATAAAATAAATGGTAAATGAACCTCAAGAGAGTGGTTTACACAACGAGGCTGTCAAGTTGGACTCCTCAGGGTTTTGTACTCTCACTAAGTCGCTCGTTGGCTCCTTTTAATAAAAGCTTTAAGATTCATAGAAGAAGTAAAAACGCCAAATCTCTGAAGCTTGTGTCAAACACGGACCTTAAACCACCAATAACCCATTTACTCACCAATAGTAAAATAATAAAAAAAACACTGACTTTGAGATGAAGGTACCAGATGTGCAACAAAAAAACCACGCTGACTCATTGCCAGGTCTGAGGCCTGGTTCCTGCAGCGCTCTTTTATCCGTCTGATCCTCTAACAATGACAGAGACGGGTTTACGTTGCAGTTGAACTCCGGCTGCGTCTCTTGCAGACGTGTCTCGTGTGTCGATACCCAAGCTGCCAAAGGGCCGCTGACCGAGACGAGGATTTGACTCCCCGTGAAACCTGGCTGCCTGCCAGCTCTCTGCCAGGGAGTCCAGCTTTTGTCTTCCCCTCCCCCGACCGTCTAGCTAGAGTTCCCCGCTCTGTGCATCAGTCCCAGCTGTCTGGCCCTCTGCTCGGATCAATCCGTCCCGGGAGCTGCTGCTGGAGGCCGCACGCTCCCGGGTCAAACGGGCATGTACACCTCTCCAGCGTGAGGAGGTGGCTCTGTCTTCTAAAGATGACCAGGGGAAGAACTCTGGCCCTGAGAGAACCTGTTCAAATACACGCCTCCATGTTGAGGTGCTGCAGGCTCGCACAGACAAAGTGGACACTGCAGAGACTCAACTACAGACTCAACTACAGAGATTCAACTACAGACTCAACTACAGAGATTCAACTACAGAGACTCAACTACAGAGATTCAACTACAGAGACTCAACTACAGAGACTCAACTACAGACCCAACTACACAGACTCAACTACAGAGACTCAACTACAGAGACTCAACTACAGACTCAACTACAGACTCAACTACAGAGACTCAACTACAGACCCAACTACACAGACTCAACTGCAGAGACTCAACTACAGACTCAACTACAGACTCAACTACAGACTCAACTGCAGAGACTCAACTACAGAGATTCAACTACAGAGACTCCACTACAGAGACTCAACTACAGAGACTCAACTACAGACTCAACTGCAGAGACTCAACTACAGAGATTCAACTACAGAGACTCCACTACAGAGACTCAACTACAGAGACTCAACTACAGACTCAACTACAGAGATTCAACTACAGACTCAACTACAGAGACTCAACTACAGAGACTCAACTACAGACTCAACTACAGAGACTCAACTACAGAGACTCAACTACAGACTCAACTGCAGAGACTCAACTACAGAGACTCAACTACAGACTCAACTACAGAGACTCAACTACAGAGACTCAACTACAGACTCAACTACAGAGACTCAACTACAGAGACTCAACTACAGAGACTCAACTACAGACTCAACTACAGAGACTCAACTACAGACTCAACTGCAGAGACTCAACTACAGAGACTCAACTACAGACTCAACTACAGACTCAACTACAGAGACTCAACTACAGAGACTCAACTACAGACTCAACTACAGACTCAACTACAGAGACTCAACTACAGACTCAACTACAGACTCAACTACAGAGACTCAACTACAGACTCAACTACAGACTCAACTACAGTGACTCAACTACAGACTCAACTACAGAGACTCAACTACAGAGACTCAACTACAGACTCAACTACAGAGACTCAACTACAGACTCAACTACAGACTCAACTACAGAGACTCAACTACAGACTCAACTACAGACTCAACTACAGAGACTCAACTACAGACTCAACTACAGACTCAACTACAGAGACTCAACTACAGAGATTCAACTACAGACTCAACTACAGAGACTCAACTACAGAGATTCAACTACAGAGACTCAACTACAGAGATTCAACTACAGAGATTCAACTACAGAGACTCAACTACAGAGATTCAACTACAGACTCAACTACAGAGACTCAACTACAGAGATTCAACTACAGAGACTCAACTGCAAAGACTCAACTACAGATTCAACTACAGAGACTCAACTACAGAGACTCAACTGCAGAGACTCAACTACAGAGACTCAACTGCAGAGACTCAACTAACTGTACACCGACAGCAACACTCACAGTCATCGGCAGGTTCCACAGACTTTAAGACCAACTTTAAGACCGAGGTTCCACAGACTTTATCGGAGAGTCACACTCAGTGTTCGCGCCCCAGCAAACCGACTGTTAACAGTTACACCGAAGACACAGAACAGGAAGCGACAGGCCCATTAATAGAACGGCATAACGAGCTAACGCAACGCTGAGGGCTCAGCGAAGGAGTCGGAGGGATAATTGTCAAAAAACGTAATCCACACGGGAGCTTTGGGGATGTAACACATCATCCTGAGTTTACAGCGGCAGATGTGTACTCCCCAAAACCCCCAAACCCATTCTCATCACCATGTAAATAATCACTCACCCGTAACTTCAGACATCACAATCACCTTTTGGTCGCGACCCTCGCCGTCTCCTCGGCTGAGATATCTCGCCAGCTGTCTGGCGAACCAGCTCTCCCAGTTCATGAATACGTTCTGGTCTGATGAATACCAGCAGCACACACGCTACACACCACCAGAAACCCACACACCCGATTGTGTACATTTCCTCACTTTTGCATAATTGGTAATTGCATAATTCTGCCTCCGTAGAAATACTGAAATGTTATGTTCACTTGACTCGCAGCTGCCGTGGTTGAAAAACCTCGTGGACTAATGTTGGCTGATTAGCCGAGATGGATAACCACAGTTAATACTACGATGATCACAGTTTGTTCCGTTTAGCTGTGACTGTGCAGCTCGAGACGCCGCAGCCAAAAGAATCAGCTGTTTCCTGCAGCGCTGATTTGTGTGAACAAATCTGGGGGGAAAAAAGGCTTTAATTACTTTATTTAATTGTATCTCCAGATACAGTTGGGTTTGCTGATTGCCAACTGGTCTGTGTCTGGCAGATTGTGGGTTCAAATCCCAGAAGACTGCTCATGGACATTTAGTGACTGTGGTTGTACTGGGCAGCTCCCAGTACCACCAGATGTGGTGTAACTGCTGGTTTGAGAACAGATTGGGGCTCATATTCAAAGAAATGTGAAATATTCACATTTTAGGAATGTAAAAAAAAGAAAAAAGCGCTGGTTTCTGGTAATAATAAAACTGTAAAGTAACACTATTTATTCAGTGCCATATATTGATGCCAAATAATCTAAATTTTTATATCAAATTATAAAATAAATCCTCCTTTTTGTAAGTAATAGTGTTAAACTTAACTTGGTCAACAGTCACCATGAACCCCTTTGACTACAGACATGTTCAACTTCTCAAAAACTTTGGTTTTAAATCTTTATTTCATTCTTGAATCTTTAGGAGTTTAGAAAAAAAATCACCCAATGTGAATTTCTCACTTCCTTCAGACACAGACGATCAACAGATGACTCTAAAATGATTAAACCCCTGACTGCGTTCCTCAGCAGCTGCTTTCGGGGGGTCAACCCCACGGCGCTCTGGTTAACGGACCGCCTCCGTGACTATACCGGGCCGCTGCTCCCCAAATATTGACCGCTGACACGGGTTTGCTCATGAGCTTTGTGCGGCCGGAGTTAATCTGCTCGACATCGGCCTGCAGTTTGCTCGCGAGCTTCAGCGGCCTGGCAGCGGCCGCGGCGGCTAAGCTAACAAAACCGCCGCGCCGCCGTGTGTGACACCTGCAAGGCGGCGAGCAGGGAACGCTTCACACGAGCCCAAAACACACACATCATATTCTCAACCAGACAAACGGGCTTAACAAGCTCACACCAGCCAATCACAGGAGGAGGAGGAGGAGGAGGAGGAGGAGGGACGTGTTGAACAAACACAGGACTTTCACCCAGGAGACATTGATTTGAGTCCTGTGTTAAACCAAAAGCAAACACCGACTTTACAGTTGTTTTTTGTGGTTTTGCTGCTGAAACCAAACCAATTGTTACGCAACGTTAACCACACGTCGTTGTGTGTTTCTATAACCACGACTGGAGGCCGTATGACACCGTAATCACGGAGATATCGCTGAAGATGTTGACATTGGAGGTATGCTGTGGTTTGCAGAAACGCGCAATCCCAATATTTATATGATATTTTCTGGGTCGCTCAATAACACAAATGTGATCAAGAGCTCCAGGAGGACCGCTCCCACCAGCTATAAACCAAACACACACACACACACACACCGGCAGCAGAATGCATTACGGCTCATCGCACCATATGCTGAGGCAGCTGTTTGTGGATCTGCGTGCATGTGAGTGTGTGGAGATGTGTGACGGAGGGAAAAATAAACTATTAGCTATTGACGGAACAATAAAATGCCTGTGTGTGTGTGTGTGTGTGTGTGTGTGTGTGTGTGTAAATGTCTCGGGGTGGGAACAGATAACGTCCTGCACCCTTGACCCCTATCACCCCTATAAATGCATGCGTTCAAGAAAGGTGGACACCCTGGAAGGGATTGTGGCCAAAAAATCTATCTCCATCTTCGCAATCGATTGATATCGACAGTTTGATGGTTAAACGGCGTAAACACGGAGAACGATGGAGAAGAACCAACAAATACATAAAAAACACGACAAACAAAAGCGGATTCTTGCATAATTTGCCCTCGTTAGTATTCATATCACTTCCTGTTTAGTCTCATCTGAATTGCAGCCAAAGTCTCTTGGAAACCGGCCTCCAGGCCGAGCACAGACTTATCAATCTCTGCATTTGTTTATTGGCAAGGGAAGAGGGGATCTGCTGTTATTTGGGAAGTTGATCTTGCGTGACAGTTCAATATTAAATCCTCAGAGAGAGACGCATTTATTTTTTATGGTTGAATTGGTTTTTGAAGTGCAAGTTGACAAAAAAAAACAACAACACAAGACTTCCTGAGATTTGACAGCAGAAGGGCTCTGAACCCCCCCGGAGCAGGAAGAGTACGCTGAACCCTCAGGGGCCAAATCTGATCGGATAGGCTGGAAAAATGCTCCAGAAAATCCCGTCGCTCCCGTCCGAAGTCTCTCCGGATCTGATTACCGTAAAAGTCGGGTTACGAGCCGCTACTACCGTCGGTCAGTGTCCCCGTTAGCTCCCCGCTGTAGCCAGCTGGGGCTCCTGCTAGCGATCCGACACTTCCCCGCTAACTTCCGCTAGCTCCCTGAAAACCACCGAAGGTAGCGGGACCAGGCTCGACACCCGACTTGGGCAGAGGGGACGCGGGCAGTAGCAGCAGCAGCGGCCGGTAGCAGCAGCAGCGCTAGCTAGCGCTGCTCCTAGCTTGCTACAGCGGGGACACTCACCGGAGGTAGGAGCGGCTTGTAACCCGACTTTTACGGTATATGTGTGATCTCAACGCTCCTGGTCTGTTGAATATATTGCATAGAGTCAAATAAAAAACACAGTTAAAACAAGCTGCTCCCCTCTAAATATAAATGTCCTTCTATGAATATCTTATTTTGCAAAACCTCAAGTGTTCCCATAATGACTTAATACGCTCGTCCTGCTTGCTTCTCTTGTTTCGGGGCGCTAAATAAATTAGCCGGCCCTGCCTCTGTGTCTGTGATCCTATCATCTGAGAGATAATAGGGGGGCTTTCAGGTGCGGTAATGGCTCTGGCGGGCCGCGCCGGAGGTCCTCGGCTCTCGGGGCGGCAATAAAGATAAGTGAGGAGCTAAATGCACACGCCGGCTGTCCTCTCAGGAATCAATAAACACAGCGGAGTGGACGCCAGCGCTTTCAACGCTGATGAATCTGATCCGCGGCCGGCGGCGCTCCGGTCAGATGTGTCGCGCTCTCACATCCGTCTCGGTCCTTTCCGTCTTCGGGGTCCTTCTGAACTCGGCACGTGACGGACGAGCCGGATACGCCGGACGCCAACAAGTCCTCTTAGAAAGGTACCGCCTTCCGAAAGTCTGGTTAAATTCAAATATTGATATGGAACTTTAGCCACTGTCTCCTGTGTGGAAGCGCATGTGTTTCATTCATTTAGTTTTAGAGAAGATCAGTGTTTTTGCATCTTTTTTATTTGTATTTATTAGACAATCACATGTTGATTGCTAACTTTAGCGTACCACAAAACCACAGTTTTGTGGTACTAACTTGGATAAATTAGTACAGTACTTTCTCACAGCGTTTAAAATTAAAGATTAAAGTTAATTTCCCTTCGTCTTAGTTGAATGAACTTGAATTGAAGTTCAGAGAATTGAAGTTTCTTAGCTTCTCTAACTCAACATTTTAAGGCAGCCAGGTTACACATTATCTGAAGTTTAACTAGCTTGTTGTTGTTTTTTACAGTGTAGTCGGATAAATTACTACAGTACTTGAGATTGCAGGTACTTTTGGTTCCTTTTAGTTCTATTACTGCTTTCTGTTCACAGCATGGTAACCACGTTGTTAAAGTCACACAGCGACACATATCCAGCAACCGAATGAGAATAAAATCACTCGTGACGTTTGGCCGCTTTAAAGTTGCCCAGCGCTTCAGTCTCATTTAAAAATTATTACAAAAACAGCTGAACCAAGATGCTAAAATGCGCTCTGGCTGTAATTAATAACAGTAATTATTAACTGGTTATAAATCAGGAAAATGTAAAAATGCTGCAGGTCGTTTTTATGCTTTTTTTAAAATCAAATGACCAACGCTGTTGTTTTCTATAGTAGCAACTCTAAACTCTTACAAGACGGTGCATAACAACATCCTCCGTCTGCTTTTTTCAGAATTCCGCTTGTTTATGTCCTCACAAATAAATAAGATTGCCCTCCAACGTGTGTGTGTGTGTGTGTGTTTTGTGCTGCCGGTGCGCCGGCCCGAGGCCCGCGGGCTGAGCCAGCAGCTTCCTTGACCCGCCACTGCTGCATGGCTATCCATCTCTGTCTCCGCCCACAGCGACGCAGACAGGAGCGCTACACCGTTAGTGCCCTGCACACACACACACACACACGCACACACACACACACACACACACACACACACGCACACACACACACACTGGCACGCGCTCGCAGGCATCCGTGACATGCAGACGCAGGAACGTACTGGAGAGTTCCGCAAACAGCTGACAAATGGTGTCATGGGCGGACACACACACACACACACACACACACACACACACACACACACACAAGCAATGCATAATGTGTCAAGCTCTTGCTGTTCACGAAAAAACCCAGATGCCACATTTCAATCTCCTGCCTCGAGGACAGTTGATAACGATAGCTGAAAGATGGCACGAAGAAAATAAAAATAAGAAAAGAAACGCCATGATTCGGCCATCCTGAAGCCGTCGTCTTCCGCCTGCCGCCTGCTGTCTGTCTGTCTGCCTGTCTGCCTGTCTGCCTGTCTGCTGCCCTGACTGCAGGCAGTTAGACAGACAGACCAGGAGACGCATGACGTTGAGGCAGGAACCCAGACGCTGTGATTAAACCCAGTGTTTCTCTAGCTGGCTGGCAGACGCTCCGCTCTCATCCAAAAGAGCAATAGGAGCTGTCTGCCCTGTCTCACTGCCTGCTCAACTGCTGACACACACACACACACACACACACACACACACACACACACACACACACACACACACACACACTCAGGCAGACATTGATGCCGGTGTAAAGATGTAAAAAGCGTCTACTGAAACATGAACCTCCAGATGAAAAGACATGTGCGCGTGAAGGCCGTGAAAAGGCCAAGAGTGAGACGAATCGGTGTTATGTTAATGCCACGGTAACAGAGGATACCGACTCCTGATTGGCCGAGGGGATGGTTTGGATAAAACTGCAAAGGCGCTGTTCAAAATAATACTCACACCCGCGAGGCTCTCGGTCTCAGCTGTTATGAGGCGCTCCTCTCCTCGTCGTTCAATTATTAACCACAACGTTTCAAGATATACATTAAGGTTACTTTTAATGTCACCACCTGAACAGTGTCGGCCATTAAAAGTCAAACCATAGAAGTTAAAAATACTATCAGTCTTCTTATTGTGATCAAATTGAAGAAAAATTAAGTATTTAATTAATATCGTTCATATTCGGCACGTAACATTGTTGATTGTTCCTGGGGCACACACACACACACACACACACACACACACACACACACACACACACACACACACACACACAGCCACTCCAGACAGTTGCAAAGCAGACAATCGCTATGACACCATGCAAGCCCGTCTTTGATCAGCACCACGGACAGCAGCCAAGACACACACACACACACACACACACACACACACACACACACACACACACACACACACACACAAGCCTCTGATCAGCACCATGGACAGCAGCCATATGTGGTATGCACAAGGCAGGAAGGTGATATATTTAGCTTTTCTCTTCACATTTGCCAGTACTTTCATCCTCATCGTCAAAAGCAGACTCCGTGGAACGGGTCATGAGGAAGAGAGTTCAGCTGCAACACTAAAGCTGCAACAAAACAAGGTCGCACCCGCTGGTATTCACGCCATTGTTCATGTTATAAATGAGATTTCACCTCGGTCAAACTGCTGCTAACAGGGCTACTGCCATATACAAAAATAAAACAACTTTTTACACTAGTTTACATGAAGGTAGCGTGTCTTCGGTGGCTCTAGTTTAAAAAGCCTTGAGAGGAACTTTATTGGCAGAAGTAAACCGGTCAAATCAAGATATATTTTTATTTTATTTAATCTGATTGAGTTCATTAAAGAACTCTTCAGTATTTAATAAGGGTTTTTAATGCGGAATCATCACAGATCCGCTGTTTAACAAACCCTCAAGCTACAATGATGAGAGCTTTTTACTCTGGAAAGCATGGCAACACACACACACACACACACACACACACACACACACACACACACTATCAGAAATATATATATATATATATATATATATATATATATATATATATATATATATATATATATATATATATAATGCTGTAATAACACACACAGTACGCAGTGGCGGGCGCACTCATTCAGCCTATAATAGCGCAGAAAATGACAGCCGTCACTGTTGTGAGCTGGCTGGGTGGAAGGAGGCAAACATCCCATAATCCATCATCCCGTTCCTTGACCCCCAAACGCCAACACGGCCTCCTCCAGGCCCGCCTCCTTAATAATTAACTCCAAAACCGTCCCCTCCCCCGAGTCACACCATCACACATGGAAGGTCACGCAGTGATTTAAGCATCCAGCCTCTCATACTCTTTAAAACACACTCTTTATCACACACACACACACACACAAACTGACAGAATTCAATCTCGTCACAGCAAACTGTTTTTCACGGACATTCACCGTCCGGCGTCTCCACCGCAAATGGAAATTTCATGCAGTCAAAGAAAGTCTTCCTCTGGTTTCAATAAGACGCGTAATGGCGTTTCTGACCCGTCGCACACTTTTTCTGAAACCTTCATTTATCCTCCGAAGGGACCGAACCGCCGTCACTTGAACACCGAGGCGTGCGCACGTTTGATGCCCGGCTCAAGGGCTCATCGGCAGCTTTAATTAACTTTGTTTTGTTGTTTTTACGACCAGGATCCCGAGCCCAGCCGTTGGTTTTTTTGACTGTTGGCACGTAAAAATAAAACGATAATAACCGTCGCTTCCAATAAAACCTCAGAGAGATCTAATTAAAACGTTTTCATTAGAATCGGGCGACTCGGCTTGATGCAAAATGACAATATAACCGGTCAAAGAGAGGCGTGACTTTAATGCTTCTCATTATTTTCAAATCCATTCAGTAATATATTAAGAAACCGATAAGGCTGTAATTCGGACTAATAAAGACGAGTCGCCGTTAATGAGATCAAGCCCTTATCTGTCTTTTTATTTTATGAGTCATTTTTTTTGTGCAGCTATCGAGTGTCGGTGTCGATCAAGACGGAAATATCTCATCAGCTGCTGGATGAGAAATTATCTACAGATGGTTTACACACAATTATGGCTTTGATAAGTATTGGCTATATCCAGCAATCAGAAGCAGCCTGCAAAGAACCGCAGCAGAAGACATGCCATTTTTTGTTCATTCAAACGTTATACATATAGAACGAGTATCAAATTTAAATTGCACCAAGTTCAACACTGCATTAAGTGTGAAGTAGATCAGATGAATGGTCCTTAAGATATTGCAAAGGACTTCAACGCACATACAGAAAGAGATTCCTTGTTTTCTACTCAGATGTATGTGTGACAGCATACACAGAACTACAGGGGGCCGAGTATGGAGCCTTGGGGAACGCCACAAGTCAGACGTTACGTAGCGCGCTAACACTGAACGAAGACGGTGAACATAGTAAACGGGACACCTGCTAAATATCTTACTATGAGCCTGTCCCTTTAACCTTTTAAAAACCGAGGTATTCTTTAGGATTCTGCTCGAAATAACATACCCAAACTAAAAAGGGTGTATCTCTGCAACCACAAGGGCTATTTGAATAATTGTGGTGTTATAATAAAGGCAACCCATGTGAGCTTTTGTTCAGATGTGGAAATATTAGTATATATGTTACTGGTTAAGAGTAAATAAAGATTGAAACACAGCAAAAATAGAAGTTTCAGGTCCGCCTCACCCTATATAGGTGCCATGGTGCTTAAGTGTGAAGTAGATCAGATGAATGGTTCTTAAGATATTGCAAAGGACTTCCACGCACACGCATACAGAAAGAGAGTCCTTGTTTTCTCCTCAGATGTATGTGTGACAGCATACACAGAACTACAGGGGGCCGAGTATGGAGCCTTGGGGAACGCCACAAGTCAGACGTTACGTAGCGCGCTAACACTGAACGAAGACGGTGAACATAGTAAACGGGACACCTGCTGAATATCTTACTATGAGCCTGTCCCTTTAAGAGTCCATCGTTAGGCGATGCAGCTGGTGAGACAAGTGGCGGGAATGTAACCGTGAAAGAACACATCGTTTGTTCGAAGGACACAAGGCGGACGAAGCCACGACCAAACGAGTCGGTTACGGCAACAGCTGCATCGATTAGGAATGCTTCGTTTATAGGTATGTATAAAAGTAAAAATGTCCTGAGATTACCTACATCACAAGCAACGAGACGCGGCTTCCCGGCTCCACCGGGAGGCTTCGCTTACAGAGCTTCTCCTTTCGGCCGCGATCATTAACACATCAGCTTCTGACGCTTCAATCGCTCACAGCGTCCCGGGTTTTGATTGCTTCCTGCGCCAAAGTGTCCTAAAGAAGCAGCTAATGAGCCTGCCAGAGCCGCGCCGCACGCCGCTGATCTGTGCCCGCGGGCTAATTACAATGTACGAGATGAAATCCATCCCCGGAAAAAAAAACGGCCTTTTTTTGACTGCCGCTGGAGATCAATCAGCGACGTGGACGTCTATGACACGAGGTCAGCGGCGGCTCTTTTCTTACTCCTCGCATTGCTGAGTGAAAACATTCACGCGCAGCTTCCCCGAAACTGTTTCAAGGCCCTTTTGACCCCTCAGCGCCATGAATATTGATCGGCCTCCAATCATCCCGTCTCCGAGCGCCTCGGCCCCTCCCTCCCCTTTTCACATTCAGCCGCTGCTCCAAACCTCTCCAAAAATCACAGCCCATTCTTCACCCTCTTCTTTCTGTCTTTTATTCTACAGCTGAAGTTACAACATTATCACTTCCTCCTTGTTTTTGTTCCTGCACCCAAACCTATCCAACTGCAAATAAGTACTTCACTTAAAGTCTCTCTCTTGTTTCAGTTTGAGGGATGCTTCAATAAGTTTGCTAATTGCTGCTACAAATAAGATTCCACGCGTGTAAAAACATTTTCATAATGTTTTGCAGGATAACTTTTGGGCCGTTAAGGTTCTTAATGGGGCATGGGGGTGGATGTAGGAAACATCCCGGTGTCTTATTGGTTATTCCTGCTCTGAGTGTGCATGTGATTAATGTGATTAATCATCCAAGCCCTTAATAGCTGCTCTTGCAATTTACTCCCACACTTACAAAATGAAACAGACTACTATGCCGCTCTGTAAACGCTCATTCATCTTCCTCTAACCTTTTGCACGGATGGGAATGACATGGTGGTAATAATAATAATAATATGTTTGAATACTAATATCAGATCCATTGCATAATAATGCAATGCCTTCCAACTGCTAACAACAAACCCATGGCTGCAGGAGACCCGCCCCGACGAGACCACAGAGGAAGAGGACCATTTGCAGGCAACGCCACCTGATTTATTACCAGAGAAGGCCCGGAGGAAGCAAGTATTCTTCATTTGAGAAGCGGGGCGGGGGGGATTTTCACAAAGGTTATGAGAGCGTATTATAAATTGAATTCATATCATTAAATAATCTTTCGACCACCCAAAAGCATTACGCGCCTGCAGGGGGTCGGGACTCCCTGAGAGGAATCACTGATCTGAGTCTTTTCTCATTAGATTCTGCACTCGTGTGTGCAAGTCAATATTGATGCGGAAATCTGAAAATGTGCAAGTTTATTTTTTATTTTTTGCTTGACAGCAATATTAACACGGAACTGTGTGCGGTGAGAAAGACTTCTGAAAGCTGCTAAATCATTGGAAAAGTCCACTTTAGTCTCGCCGCATGCATTTCTTATTTTCACATCGAGCGGCAGAGTGAACATCGACGCGCCGCCTCGTCTCCAGCGCATCTTCAATCAATTCAACGCTTGATGCAGACGCTGCTTCATAAATGCTGGCATTGCATTTGTAACACGCCGACGACTGAATTGAACGGATCTGCCATCGATTGTGACAAATTGTGCTCGTGATACATTCGTCCCTTCAGACATTATGCAAACCGAACTGATTCAGTTCTGTTGTCCTTACCTTCTTTTTTTACCTGCCAGAGCTTCACAGGAGGGTGCAAAAAGATGTCATCCCAATTGTGTTTGATTGGAACAAACAACCAAACCAGAAGGTACAGTTTTCCTCCCGGGAACCGGACCTCTGGTCTCGACGGTCCGGTTCCCGGTAGGAAGACTGTTGTATTAAGCATCTGCTAAATATTGTGCACTTTAATGAGCAGAGCATGGCACTAAATATGTCTTTGGCTTAACTCTGAATAAAGAAAATTGAAATAATCTCGCCAAGAATATATATTCAAGTATCAATGACCGTCTCGAGATCAGGCCCGAGAGAGAAAAGACTTCTGAGGTTCCTCTTAAATTGATGATGGATGAAAAAAGTCGATCAATTTTATAACTTGTTTTTCAAATGAAAGGTCACTGTCAAATATTATACCCAGGTTTCTGGCTGTTTGACATTTGTAGACCGGGAGCCGAGATATTTTTAGAAAAATTGGGATGGACATCCGGCATTTTCTGTTCAGACGGAAAAAAATAATGGTTCCAAAGGGATTTAAATGTGCATATTTTCAGCATAATAGTGGTACTGAATTTGGTGTGGCGTTGGCTGCAGGGAAATTAAAAAGAGTTTGGTTATAACTTTAGTATATCCAGCGATCAGAAGCACCCTGCAAATAACTGCTGCAGAATATATATATATATATATATATATATATATATATATATTGAACAAGTATCAAATTTAAAGTTCAACACTGCAATAAGTGTGAAGTAGATCAGAAGAATGGTTCTCAAGACATTGCAAAGGACACGCACACGCATACAGAAAGAGATTCCTTGTCTTCTACTCGGATGTGTGTGACAGCATACACAGAACTACAGGGGGCCGAGTATGGAGCCTTGGGGAACACCACAAGTCAGAACTGAATCTAAGTCGTCACCGACCACCGCAGTTTGATAAATAAGATTTAAACCGTTCTAGAGCAGTATGCCAGATGCCGACCCACTTTTCAAAGTGTCTAAATGTGAGCACCCTGATCCCTCCCGTCCACTGCGTCCAGACTACAAACTCAACAAAGAGACACGAAGGTCTTGGAGAACGATCAGCGGGATGCAACCAGCAGGAGGTTGTTTTTTTCCCACTGCCTTCTAGTAGCAATTAGGACCAGGTATTACATCTTCTGCCACATATTGTGTGAACTCCTTTTCTCTGTTTCTGTTCTCGGTGGTGCAGCTGTGCCCAAGTGCCAATAAAGACAGAGCAGAGTTGGACACTTCAACACTCTTATTTTACAACCCATCGCCCATCGCCCATCCTTTTATATCTCTTATGTTCAATATGCTGACTGGGTCCAAAGAGCTTTGTGCCCTGAAGGCATAAAAGAGGCTTTCAGCAGAGCAGGACAGTTAAAATACACATCACCTCCTCATTACCGTCCACTCGGACCTCTGGTTGCTTTGCTGATTTATGCAGTTTTTGTTTAGTTGCCTACAAGATGCTTTTAGCTCCGAGCAGATCTTATCTCGCCTTTTAACACAGAATTCTTTGCTGCCTACGACGTTGCCTCTGCTGCTCTGAAACTTTCCTCACTCCCCCCCATAAAAAATAAATCACATTTCAATACCACAAAGCCCTCAGTTCCTCTGCTCTGCAGCTCCATATAAGCCTGAGACACTCCTCTTCTCTAGGAAATGTCAATGCAGCTTGTCTTATCATGTTTCCATTCCTCGTAGAATACGTTCAGCAGCTCGTATGCAGGGCAAATACTAACGTAGTTCATCTTCTGTTGTCTTTTTTGTGTTTCCAAGAAACACACAGTCGTCATGTAAGTGTGTTGTTGTATGTACTGGATGAAATAATACATTATGTTCAGGTGCTTGCAAGTAAAAAATAGATCAAAAAGCTGTGGCAGACTGCTCTGGGATGCAGATATCCGATAAATTACTGCAGTGGCCACTGCAGTGAAAGATGGAAAGTGGCTGATGCATGGAGAAGAGAAATGACAGGGGACTTTTCTATGATGGCGACCATTACACCAAACCACAGGCCTGGCTTACAATGAACGGACTTCCATTACATCCAAGGTCTGCTTTGAAGATGAATACGTGGCTTTAAATATACGTGACAGTGAATTTGATCGACCAAACATATGAATGAAGTGTTTGCCATTGAGAACATGCAGAGGTCTGTCTCTTTCTTTACTTCTGGCTCAGTTTCAAAACAGTAGCTCTGGTTTCCCACCGCAAAAGCCCTGTTTTCCCATCTGACTGGTGTGTCACTGAACGCATCAAAAGCAGCCCGGAGGGGAAACAATGGAACATGAAGACGGAGAGCGGTTTGACAGCCGAATGGAGACGGGAACAAGCCTGACGTCGGTCAATTACTCAAATTGATGCTGAGTCTATGTTATACAGAGCTGGTGGCTGTTAATGAGACATTAAGGGATGCCGTTTAGTTATGAATACGTTTAGAAAAGATCTCTTAGTAGTAGTTGTATTGCAAGTGGTCGACGAAAAAGTAACGTTCTTTGTTCCATCGTTTGCATTCTCACTCATCTGTTTATCACAGAGGGCTTTATTTTTTATATTTTTATGAATATGGTTTTAGTTCATCTTGGGATGCAAGCAAAAGCTACTGTATACTCATGAAAATTTAAAGCTTCAAAATAAATATTCAAAAGCAAACGGCCACCAAAACAGCCGCATTAAAATAAAAAAAACTAAACCAAAGTGGACGAAAAGATCAAAGAGAAAGTTGTTTTTTTACATCAGTCACCGTCGAAGACTACAGCTCATTATTCTCTGACTCCACATTTTGAAAAAATAACGTGTATTATTATGGTATGTGATAATAAACTTGACTTAATTGCATGCAGTAAGCTACTTTGACCAACAACTAAGTGCTATTAAATGTATATAAATAAACAGGTAGCCGAAGGACAACATTCCCCAGTAAATAAAACTGGTTATAAAACACGAGTTAATTTGCTGTTGCCGACAGGAGCTTAAATTATTAAATATGTGGTGAATATTGAATATTATGCCCGTCGTACCTTTTGTCTCGGTGTGGGCTGCAGCAAACAGCTGCAGCATTAAAACACTATGTGACATTTATTGTCCAAATATCTGCTTACTTTCAAAAGGTTTTAATGATGCTGATGAGGGTTTGAATGCATCCCAGCACATCTCATTCTTCTTATGTATTGGTTTCCAACTTTGGTGTTGATGCATGCATTCTAAGTATTCTATTTATATTTAGTTTTTTTTTTCCGTTTAGAACATAAAAGCTTGAACACAGAGCTTGCATACAGTTTGATTTGCATACAGTATTTCATTTGCAGTAGAGATGAAATTGAGAGTTGCTTCCCATGGCGCTGGTTTCTTTGCTGCTTCTGCAGGTACAGAATTGTCTCGTCTACATTTCATTTTTCTGTGTATGCATGTTGAATGCTGCTGCAAGAAAGCATCTTCAAAGATAGTATTGCACCTTGAAGGATTGATAACTAGACACAATGTGTAGGGTTGTTAAACGATATTGAAGCGAAAGCGTAGCTGCAGGAAATATCTCTATGGGATGGGAATTAAGAGAAATGCATAAACGAAAAATTCTTTTAACAGCTGCTTATTGTTGCTTGAAAGAAAAGGATACACAGCAAAAAAAAAAAGCCTCCATTGCGAAATGAATAAGTAAATATCTGTGGTCTTGAGTATTCTCACTGAAATATTACGACCTGATAAACATGGATGCTGGACTCTCTGAGAGAAAAGATGGGAGTCGAAGAGCCACAAACAACAGAGAGCATGTCTGAACTCAGATGAAAAGATAATAACTGCAATTCATTCATGAGCTGGAGTGATTGTTAATCCTCTCCATCAACAAGAGCTGCAATGCAGAGGGCTACTTTAAGCCATTTGAACCTAAATGCCACCTAAATTCATCTTGATGACAGGCAATCATTGGTTCATCGGCTGAAAATCCCAGTGGGCATGTTTCACCCTGCGACTTAAATACCTCTGCTTCCTCCTTATTCTGCTTTCATTTCCCCCCACCCGAAAAGAAACGCGGGTTTTCCTATTTTTCGTGAAATATTATGCATCCAACCTATTTGTATTTTCCACCATCTCTGCATGAAAGCAATTTTGGCTCTGCAAAATGGTGCAGAGGAGCCACCGAGCGAGTAGCGTCCACGCGTCCATCCAGATAAGTAATTGGCCGACTGCAAATACATGGCTGACACTGGGGGTCACCCGGTGAAAGTATTTATTTCTGCTGGTTTGCCGACGACCAGGCTGCCTGCCTGATTGGAGCTAAATTGATCTTAGAAATGGAGTCGGGTGTGCGCGCTCGTACATGCAAATACACGAAGCATAAAAGTCTGCACAGGACAAAAGGACATGAAAAAAAACCCGGCAAAAACGGCACGAACACGGTGTAGTGAATATCTACCGCAACGAACGAATGTATGCTGCAGTACAATGCGTATAGTTTGAGTTCTAATATGCTTTTGTTTGGATTATTGGCTTACAAAAAAAGCACATATGACCCAAAAATCAATCTAAAAATGGATAAAATAGAAACAAGTCAAAAAGAAACTACCGTAAAAGTCGGGTTACAAGCCGCTACTACCTTCGGTCAGTGTCCCCGTTAGCTCCCCGCTGTAGCCAGCTAGCGCTCTAGCTAGCTCTCCGCTAGCTCCCCGACAACCACCGAAGGTAGCGGGACCAGCCCCGGCTCGACACCCGACTCGGGCAGAGGGGACGCGGGCAGTAGCAGCAGCAGCGGGGAGCTAGCTAGCGCTGCTGCTAGCGCTGCTGCTAGCGCTGCTGCTAGCTTGCTACAGTGGAGACACTGACCGGAGGTAGGAGCGGCTTGTAACCCGACTTTTACGGTACACAAAGGTCTTGTTGCTGTTGACCTCCCGGTGATTTCACTTCCCAGCATGCCGTTGGTGTGGAAGTGTCCTCCAGGACGTGTCAGTGCACCGTGACCTCGCTGTTGAAATGTGGTCGCGTCGCGCACTGAAGTCACAGCATTCTTATATTCCGTTAACCAATTTGAGGGAAATAGATTTCCCTGATGTTTCTATTTTGTTTGGCAAAACAAAACAAAAAATGAATAAAAGAAGTAATTTCATGCCAGGCTCTTTGTAATGGGAAGAATCTGCAAGACAAACGTGGTTTAAATGTGCTGTTTGAACGCCTCGCACAATGGCGACATTTCCAAAAAAGACGCTCCGTCCGTGAGGAATGGAATTGAGGATCATTTTCCTTCATGTCTTTGTGGTCTGAATGTTCTTCAGCTGCAGACAGAAAGAGTCTCGACCAATCCTGCTCTCCGCTGATGAGAAACACTGCCAAACCATGGACATGCTCCCCGAAACCAGCGTATAGTCAAGACCCACAAACACACGGAGATTCCACTTCAGTCCTGTTCCCCCTCATTACAGGATTACATGTAAGAGTCTACTCTGCATGCTCTGACATTTCAGAACTCTTCACCATTTATTCTGCTCCGGTAACCCGAAGATCAGAAAATCAAATCCTCCCCCTCCATGTGAGATCAGTGCTGGAGTTTAAAAAGCTTTTTAAAACCCCCCCTGTAGAGTTTGGCATTTGTATATCTTTTCAACATGTTGAAATCTCTTCTTGTGAAGCACCTTGGAACTATTGTTATTGTCATTATTGTTATTATAATTCATGGGATAGACGTTCTCATCCCAACTGCTCACATCATAATGTGAGCGGTTGGGATGAGAACGTCACTTTCTAACACACTGGTTCTCAAGTGGTGTTACATGAAGACACTCACTGTAAGTGAGATTTAAAAAAATATATATTTAAAATTAGCATCTATTCAAAAATCCTGCAAGTGCAAGTTCATGAACAGAATTGTATATATTCTATATTAAATCAGACACTGATGGCACAGCGCTGTGTATTAAAAATAAATGTTCAACCCAAAATGCTTTGCGCTGGTTAGTGGGTCCATCACAGAATAAAAGGTTCTCACACAACAGGAAGTCAAGAGCGACAAATTATGACGCTCCAAAGCTATATAGATATATAGAATAAGTACATGAACTCAGTCCAATGTAACATAAGTAACAAAAAGAACAACATAACCTAACAATACTTTGGGACACGAACACCGGCCTCCTGGTTGAAAGTCCTGTGATTGTTTGTTGTGTTTCTGCCCTCTTCGTACTTCCTGTTTCCTCGTGAGATGAAGAAAGTGACTTCCTCGCCTCCTTCCTAAGCCAACACACGCTCCTAACGACACAGTGTTGTGTTGACTTATTCAGACGCTCCGCGCCGGCACAGTCCTGAACTCCGCCGGTCAAACGGCTCGATAATCACAACAAAAAAAAACACCTGAAACCGGCTTTGTTGCAGCGGCGAAGTGAAACAGAATTCCACCAGAGTGCACGGGGAGAGTGAGACGAGATTAATGAGCCGCCCGGCGTCTCCTGCAGCGTCTTCAAAGTAATTAACAAAAGCTCCTCGCCGACCTTACAGGTGACCTTTTTTTTCAAACGGTCGTTACCGTAATTGTAGTTTGAGAGACGGTGCGAGGCGGAGGGGAGGAGAGGGGAGGTCAAGGTGAGGAGGAGAACACTGCTTCATTTATTGGATAAAAAGGACGAGTCAGAGAGAGAGAGAGAGAGAGAGAGAGAGAGAGAGGCACCCAAACGTGAGCTGTTTAGGCTCGGGGTGCATTCCAACACGCTTCCCCACTTCCTGTCTCTGACTCCATCTGTGTTCTCCAAGTGACTCGGTGTTGATGCGGCTCAGGATGCTAAACTCGGCCCCTCGGTGTGTGTGTGTGTGTGTGTGTGTGTGTGCGTGTGTGTGTTTGTTTGTTTGCGTTCGGGCTTTAAATTACTCTGACAGTCCACTTTTCTCCGCAGGGCGGAGTGTTAATGAACTCTCCTGGAGTCGTTACACAGTAACTACAGATATCACACTTAATTATTCCCCAATTACAGTTATGTATTAGTCTCACTGCACAGCCGAACGAGCTGCAATATGCATTTTGTATGCAATAAATAACACAAATGAAATGTATTACCTTTGTATCCCAGCATGCACCAGGTGTCCACGCAGATTAAAGTTTATTTAAATTTGAGCATGAAAGTAATTAAAATTGGGCCGTTTGTGACGTTTCTTCATGTAAGAAAAGGTGCATTTGTTTCTGAGTCTAAATATTGTTCCTCAGCCCTTCCAGGAATATAAATGCCTCTCCTTTAGCATTCGGCTCACATCCTGAGGTCTAATGATAAAACGTCCACTGGTCTGCAGCGCTGGAATATTTACAACTCAACTCCTCTCAGTCGGCACATCATCGCTTCCTTCCTCCAGCAGATTAAAACACCTGTTGAGTCCCAGCGACTACGTATCTCGCCTCTGCCCGCTCGCATCTGCCCCTCTTTGATTTTAAAAATAGCCGTGTTCCTGTTTTGGCAACAACAACAAAAAAGAAAAGGAGGAAAGTATGAATTGCAAATAGCTGCTGAGCTCGCGTTAAAGACGGTGAGGCGAAGCGATGGCAGCTCAATACAGACCGGCTGGAAACACACTGACAGGACGGAAGAATTTGTAAATCTCTGTCATCCACTGCAGGAGGGGAGGGAGGGAGGGAGGGAGGGAGGGAGGGAGGGAGGAAGGAAGGGAAGATTGTTTCTGTGGTGTTGTGGGATTCAAGGATGAAAGAAATGATAGGAAGAAAGGTTAAGGAAGTACAAGATTGAGGAAGGAAGTGAAATATGGAGAGAGACAATAGTTGGGGGATGGAAGAAGTGAAGAATGACTAGAAGAGGGTGGAATGGAAAGAAATATGGACATAAAGGGGAGCTGGAGTGGAAAGAGGAAGGGAAAATACAAGAATAATGGAAGAAAAGGAAAATAAGGAGTCATTGAATATACACAAGTAGAGGAGGAAGGAAGGAAATAAAGGAGGCAGGAAGGGAGGAAGGTAAGAAGAGCAAGAGGACGAGATAAGTGAAGGAAAGAAATGAAGCGTGAAGAGAGAGTGAAAGAGTGTGGAAATAAATCAAGATAGGAAGTGATTGAGCTGAAACAAAAACGGGTGGTGGAGGAAAAAAGTGTGACTGAAAGAGGAGTTGGAAAAAGGGAGGGAGGAGTTGATGCTTGGTGATTCAGTAAAATGACAATAGGAGTCTTGATAAGAAAATATCCGGACATTGTGTCGGGTCATTGATCCGCTCGAATACCTAAAGGTGCCGTTCTACACGAAAAGAAAAAGGTGGAAGAAAAGAAGAAGGGAAAGGGAATGAGACGGAAAGCAAAGACAGAAAGGAAGACGTAGGGGACAAGGAAAGGAAAGGGATGAGTAAGGGAGCAGAGCAAGGAAAGGAAGGAGGTGAGAGAGTGATGGAGAGAACGAAGAAGAACAAAAACAAAAACAATCCCGAGGGGAAAACAGCAGCTTTGCTATTTTGGTTTCTGTACTACAGTCTCTCTCCTCTCAGTCGGGGTTTCTTTCTTCCCGCCAGCTCGTCCGTCATTCTGGTTTTAAAAAAAACAGACGGATTCATCATTCAACGCTGTTCATCGTCCTGCTGTCAGATTTGTCCGCGAGGCTGCCAGTCAAAACTGGGAAGCCAATAAACCACCTGGCACTCGGTGGGTTTACCCCTCAACTCTTCTTCATGTCTGAGGAAACAGGCGGTTGATCCGGGAAGCGGCGGAAGGGAAGAGTGATGAGACGGCTGCGCTTTGCAGAAGGTCGAGTCAGACGCGAGCATCTGCCAACAGAAAGTGGGCTTTTTTCCTTTCTGAGCGCCATCGAGCGCCGATAACCGCCAAAGTGCGCCGCAGAAAAAGGCCGCTGTACATCTGGGGGAAAAGGAGGAGCAGCAGGAGTATTTACGATCGGGGCTTTTAGCCAAATGTTCAAACTGTGGCTCCGATAAGCAATTTACAGGACCCCGAGATTAAAGTGCAGCGTTGGAACCGAAGCCATCTGCTCTCCGGCCCTCTTGTGTTCACGTGTCGAGAGAACGAGTCTCAACAGAGGCTCTCTGGCACCGACGGGTGACTTGGGGGCCGATTGTTTGAGACGGTGCAGTCGGTGGTTATCTGCAGGCTCTGCAGGGCCCGAGGAAACAGTGTCGGGTTGAAGCTAGAACACCGGGGATGAGCACGACTTTCAACTGCTGTTCAATTGTCTCAAAAGTTGGATCCCGCCATAAAAACAGATCTAAAATGTGTTGTTTACTAAAGGTTTAAAGTAAGAGTATCATGATGTCACTTTTCTTGATTATTGATTATTGATATTAAAGAAAAAACGGTTGTATAGAAGTATATGCTTCATGTGTTAAAGCTGCATTCTCTCTACTGACCACCAGGGGGTGACTCCTCTGGTTGTATAGAAGTCTATATAAGTGACTCTACTTCTCTCTTGATGTATTCCCTCAGTAAACATTGTAAACATGAGTTTTTGTCTCAATCTCTAGTTTCAAGTCTTCTTCAATACAGCATGAAGTTCATTTAGTAAATTATGGTCATTTAGAGTCAAACAGACCATAAAACAGGGGATGCTTTATGGGCGGGGCTACAAGGTGATTGACAGGTCGCTAACACAGCCATAAAGTACAATAGGTCTTTACCGGTTGCAAATATCCATTATGGCAACGGCCAAAATCCAAAATGGCGAACTCAAGGCTTCAAAGCCACAGTCCACAATGCAATGGGTTATGTTAACTACATCCGTTTCTTATAGACAGTCTATGGTATACATGAGAGTTTAAACATTGCTTCTTCCTAATACAATGAGATTATTGGGTATTTAAAGTCTTCAAATATCAAGTGTATGACGTGGGGTCAGATATTAATATAGAAGGTTGCAAAGAAGCGGACTAAAACTCCCAGAAAGGCGCATGGCAATTCCTCGCCGTGCCGCCCGTGTGCCTTTTTGAGCAGCTGTGGCGTTGGATGCACTTCCTGTCCTCACAGCCTCCACCGACCTGGAGGTTAAAGCCTCACGCGTCCCCGAGGGCTGCGGCAAAGAACCGATCACCCACATCCTTGAAGATTGTCCAACCGCCATGTTGGCAGCCGGCTGGCTCCCCATCACAGCTGATCCAGATGGTAAAGGTGACAAAATGTGCCAAAGGGGATTATGCATTGTGTGTGTGTGTGTGTGTGTTTGTTTCCATGTGTGTGTGTGAGGGGAGAGGATCAAGGCCTACTCTCACAATGTGTTTCGTGTTCGCTTGAGTAAAACGACACCTGCTGTAGCCGTCGCTTAATGTTCATTCCATATGTGACCCCATCTGTCCACCTGTGGAGAGGGACCATGTTTTAATTTGGTCACACGGGCAAAAACACTGTAAGTAACTCCGACCTAAACGCACTCGTTTTGGACGATGTTGCACAAACAAGTTCGACGCCCCTCGGCAGAACGAGATTCTGGTAAATATATATCGGATTTAACAGCCGCTACGACGCTAAACCATCCATCCTCCGCTCGTTCGGTTCCAATGATCAAGTCAGAAGAGGGAAAGCAATAAAAAACAAGTTCATTGAGTGTGTTAATGAGTCCTGAAGCTCTCATAGTTACAACAACAAGAGAACTTCATTGAATGTGTTTTGAATGTAAATCAACTTGACGGTGATGAACATGATCTGGTCCGGTCCAGTTGGTGTTGAAAGGTAGCAAATAAAATCATAAAGTGTGTTTAAAGATTCTGGTCTCTTTGGGAACCGTCTTAATGTGGTTGGTTCTTCAGCTCGCGTCCATCGTCAATCGAGGGTTGGTGCAGATTTAACTTTGAGTCTAGATTTGCTCGTTTCTTTCCAAAAAGCACGCGAGCCAACATTGTTCATTGAAAACCTCGAAGCTCAAACCTCCATTTTCAAGAACAAAAATGTTGGATCAGCAAAATCCTTTTTGGACAGAAACCTGATTGTTCAGAAGCCAAGTCTCATTTCACAAAGACCGCTGGGCTGTGACCCTGTTATACGAGAGCAAGTCTAGACTCCATCACACGTCTGCAGGTATCCACAGGCCTGGAGTCGCAGATTCAAGCACCTCGTCAGCGCCGTGTCGCGGCCTCGCCAACACCGCCGCCACGGATTTCAAGGTTCCGTGGCGACCAATGCAGAGTCTCCATTGGTCACCATTTCCCCTCTCGGTGGAGAAGGACTCACACTTCCTCACAACCCTGTTGAAGGGAGCGCCGCTGGACTGCATGACTTCCAATGCAACAGGGTTTATATGTCCTGTCTGAAGGTTCTCCACTTTCTGGGCCTGGAGGACAGGGGGGCCGACATCATGTCGAGAGGCGGACCCTCTACCAGAGGGGAGAAGGCTTTGAGCCCAGGTGCTGAAGCAGATTTGAACCTGATCAGGCGGATCTCATCCAGCATTCGTAGCTGAACCATCAAAACAAGTAACACGCTAGTAATTTCTATTGATTGTTTTGTCAACATTGATTTATTTGTCACGTTATACTTTAGTAATACTTCCGTAGTCCACAAACAACGGTCATTTTCTCGACCTAACCCGAGTTGTTTTCCCGGAAAAAGACGGGAGTTAAATTTGAAAAGACTGCATGTTGCGAGCGGATAATTGAGTCGTGCTGCGGAAAGTAAACGTTGACCTTGTTTGAGAAAGCGCTTATAGAAGTACGGGTAACAATGTTGTAACCTTGGATACAGGAAAGGCTGCTAATTATGTGTCATGGCCCCCGAGAGCTGAACAGGAGCCTTTTCTCTGTTTCCTGTGTAAATACTGAGCATCCGTTACGGTATTACCAACAAACAGACAAACAAACAACCATCAGGGTGAGATTTGAACTTCCTCTTCGTAAAATAATTGCCAATTTTGAACTGATTATATACAGAAACTGCTGCAGAAGCATGCGAGGTCTTCCAGAAGACAAAGCTGCTGTTTATAACACACTTTCTTGGTTTGCAGCACGTTGTTAAGTGATTTCTACTGGGGGAAAAACACTGTAATCATTATCTCTCGCTGTTCGGAGGCCGCAGTGGCAATCACACCTGAATATGTTATTATAGTTTTTAAAATGACATAAATGAACACTGCTCTGTTTTGTTTGTTTTTTCGTCCCCCTTGTTTTATTTCACATGGATTTATTAGCTTTCATTGTCACGTTGGGCCACAGCTTCCTTCGAATTTTGGACTTTCACTCCATTGTGACAAAGCAATACAGAAGAGACTTTGTTTTCCATTTTAATAACATTACACAGTCAATATCACGACATTAAAACCCCTCTATGTGAGCCGCCTTCACACTGCAGGAACCACAGCAGATATCGAAACCTTCATAACTCCTGGACCCCCTTTCCCCCGCCTCAGCATAATGCATCTCTCAGCTCCAATCCGTGGTGTTTGCACAGGACTTAGAAGAGGAGAGAGCAAAAATCAATAAGCGGCAAGGTTATTTGTACCTGGTGAGGACGGAGGTCTGTGTGCACTGTCAGACTGTCAGGCAGCCCGATCGACTCCACAAGAAAGTAAAAGGAAAGAACAAACCATCATTAATTCATGGGCACGGAGTCCTACTGTAAAGCTGCGAGGTTTCATTATCGGGATGTGTGATCGAAGTAACAGCTTCCCCTAAAAGACTGCAGAAGAAGAGGACCGGGCATGCGGTGTGTGTGTGACCCGGGCTGTGATTTGTAAATATGACAACCTGACCGAAGAGGGTCAATTTAATCAAAATGAACCAAAACTCCAGAAGCATAAAACAAAAAAATATATATATACAAAAAAGAAGAAGAAAAAAAGTGAAGATTTCTTTTTGTGTGTGCATGCTTTGCCTCCGAGCCGGTTATCATCGCAAAGTCCTGCATTATTTACGAGCCTGTCAGAGGACACGGGGAGTGTAAGACGACACAGAAGAAAAAACAGCCCGGGGTCCTTCAATGCATTTGCAGAGTTAATCTGAGGCTTGGACGTGCCGCTCGATGCCGACTGAGACCGGCGACGGCAGCTCAGCTGATTGGACCGATATTGAGAAAGATAGGCGGACACGCGGGCCGGGGTGCATGTTGGGTAATGTGGCGGAGGCCCCGCTGAGCCGAGCGGAGAATCAATTTCTCCGGGCGGTAATTGAATGGAGATAGCGGCGGCAGGCACTACAAGCAGATGTGATAATCTTCTTAACAGAGGCTGCTATACGCTCGGTTGTATTAGCGTCACTATTAGAAACAATAACGGAGGTTATGATGTGCAGTAGCCAGGTATGTGGCCGAGCACGTGTGGATCCTAGAGAGGCCGCCACTTCGGTTTGGTCCGTTCTGGTGAGGACATGGTCGCTAAAGCTCAACATGGCACCAAATAAATGATAAGAAATAGCACCTGAACGATGTGTTTGCTTCAGCGGTTCCTGCAACATATATTCAATCAACATGTTCTGACCCTGATGCATGAACTACTGCAGCTTGGTCAGCGGCACTAAGCTTCAGACTAGACGGCTCTACGTCACTGGTTCTCAACCCCTTAACACAGCGCTATGCCATCAATGTCTGATTTAATATGGAATATATACAAGTCAGTTTATGAACCTACACTTATATTTATTGAATATTTCTTAAATTACTATTTTTAAATGGATGCTAATTTGAAATGTGTAATAAAAAAATATCACGTACCCCCTAGAGTGCCTTCACGTACCCCCATTTGAGAACCACTGCTCTACGTAACCCTTCTACGTCAGGAACACGGCAATGTTGACTAGCGACTCACGCTAGTCACGTGACTATAGCTTCTCACGGTAGTTACGTGACTATAGCTTCTCACGCTAGTCACGTGACTATAGCTTCTCACGGTAGTCACGTGACTATAGCTTCTCACGCTAGTCACGGGACTATAGCTTCTCATGCTAGTCACGTGACTATAGCTCCAACACGCTAGTCACGTGACTATAGCTTCTCACGCTAGTCACGGGACTATAGCTTCTCACGCTAGTCACGTGACTATAGCTTCTCACGGTAGTTACGTGACTATAGCTTCTCACGCTAGTCACGGGACTATAGCTTCTCACGCTAGTCACGTGACTATAGCTTCTCACGCTAGTCACGGGACTATAGCTCCTCACGCTAGTCACAGGACTATAGCTTCTCACGCTAGTCACGGGACTATAGCTCCTCACGCTAGTCACGGGACTATAGCTTCTCATGCTAGTCACGGGACTATAGCTCCTCACGCTAGTCACGGGACTATAGCTTCTCACGCTAGTCACGGGACTATAGCTCCTCACGCTAGTCACGGGACTATAGCTTCTCATGCTAGTCACGGGACTATAGCTTCTCACGCTAGTCACGGGACTATAGCTCCTCACGCTAGTCACGGGACTATAGCTCCTCACGCTAGTCACAGGACTATAGCTTCTCACGCTAGTCACGGGACTATAGCTTCTCACGCTAGTCACGGGACTATAGCTTCTCATGCTAGTCACGGGACTATAGCTCCTCACGCTAGTCACGGGACTATAGCTTCTCATGCTAGTCACGGGACTATAGCTTCTCACGCTAGTCACGGGACTATAGCTCCTCACGCTAGTCACGGGACTATAGCTCCTCACGCTAGTCACAGGACTATAGCTTCTCACGCTAGTCACGGGACTATAGCTTCTCATGCTAGTCACAGGACTATAGCACAGGACTATAGCTTCTCACGCTAGTCACGGGACTATAGCTTCTCACGCTAGTCACGTGACTATAGCTTCTCACGCTAGTCACGGGACTATAGCTTCTCACGCTAGTCACGGGACTATAGCTTCTCACGGTAGTCACGTGACTATAGCTTCTCACGCTAGTCACGGGACTATAGCTTCTCACGCTAGTCACGGGACTATAGCTTCTCACGCTAGTCACGGGACTATAGCTTCTCACGCTAGTCACGGGACTATAGCTCCTCACGCTAGTCACGGGACTATAGCTTCTCACGCTAGTCACGGGACTATAGCTTCTCACGCTAGTCACAGGACTATAGCTTCTCACGCTAGTCACGGGACTATAGCATCTCACGGTAGTCACGTGACTATAGCTTCTCACGCTAGTCACGGGACTATAGCTTCTCACGCTAGTCACGGGACTATAGCTTCTCACGCTAGTCACGTGACTATAGCTTCTCACGGTAGTCACGTGACTATAGCTTCTCACGCTAGTCACGTGACTATAGCTTCTCACGGTAGTTACGTGACTATAGCTTCTCACGCTAGTCACGTGACTATAGCTTCTCACGCTAGTCACGGGACTATAGCTTCTCACGCTAGTCAAAAAGTGGACCAGGAAGTGTCTCCTGGATGAAAGTCCTGTGTTTGTTTGAACCCATCCGCCTTCACTGATGCCTGCTGTGTGGACTGTTACGCACATTGTACTTAATGGACATAGAAATACTTCTGTGAAAAGGTTTAGACATACAGCTCGGTAATAAACCTTTTTTTCCCACTTTTATTTTTAAACAAATCAGGAGAGCAACAAACATATGGACAAATTCATCGGGGTGTATATTTTACACATCGATCAACACAGAGTTTTATAGATTATTTTTCCATCTGTGTTGGAAATATACGTGTTTTCACTTCAACGTGCTTTTGCTTCTTTTATATCCAAGAGGAAATCCATGGATTCAAATACATTTCACTCAGATACTGACACTCATTGATCAAACACATCCCATAGAGTTCAGCACGGAAAACTTCTTGATCTGTTTTGACTTCTCGCTCTGCCAGCGGACCCGAAGGTCGACAGGTCACCGCCCTGTTCAGCTCACAGCAGATTGAATGTGACTTTTGTTTTACCAGAAATCAGCCCGCGTGAACCTAAACAAACCAAACGATGAAATAAAAGCAAAGTCACCTCCACTGAAGCTGTTTGAGAGAGAACTCGCTCTAAAACTCAGACCGCTAATGATGCGTTCAAGTGCACCTGAAAATGTAGTTTTTTTGTTAAAAACACACGTTTACAGGTGGCGAAGCACAATTCAGTTATAATTTAGAGGAAAATGTTGGACGCCCATGTTATCCTGATTGTCCTGCATGATCCCATCATGGGATGGACTAAATAGAACGCTATTTTAAGGACACAATTAAAGTAATTCACAATGTTAACTTGAAGTCATTCAATTTTAAAAAATTTTGCCGCTTCCAGGGCAGGAAAGCTGTGCGTCCAGCAAAGACAACGACACATAAATACACAATGAATGCTTATTAATGTCAAAAAAGGTGGTTATTTGAAGAAAAAAAACTAGAATTGCCGCCTCCTGGTTGTATGTTTAAATCCACGTCTGTCCAAAGTGTCTAATACATGAGTTATGGAGAAAAAAATTACCTTGACCTTTTGAACACCAAAATCTAAATCAGTTCATCTTTGAGTCAAAAGTGAACATTTGTGGCAAATCTGAAGACATTTCAGTAGAATGGACCGGTGCGTACGTACGAACAGTCTGTGCTCTCAGGCGTAAACACTCTGAAACCAAAGCAGGAAACATGTATCACTGAACTTTAAAAAGGTCTGAACAAGAGCCAAGACTGTCAAGAGCTTTGATATCAGACCGCAGCTGGAGGGAGGAGTGAAGGCTCAGCTGTTTGAAGTCAGCTGCTATACTCTGGATTTGTTGTGGCCTAAACTTTCCTTGCACTTCAAATCTATGATTAACGGGCGAACAAGATCAAAGCGGGTCCTATATTAGATGAGTTAATATGTATTAGATGAGTTAATATAATATGTATGTTTACATGCCTGAGTGCAGGATGACTAAGCAGAACAAATTTAATGCATTAAAGGAAAAGAGGACTTTTAATGTGGGCATCCTCAAAAATACATACGTATTAGGGCTGGGCGATATACCGGTTTCAAATTTCCATAAGGTATGAATTTGTCATATACCTTCATACGGGTGCATAGCCGTAACAATGGTCGGAGCTACCTACGTGTCATGGTTATAACTTTAGTCATGGTTGTAACTTTAGTCATGGTTATAACTTTAGTCATGGTTATAACTTCATAACAACAATTATTAACCCACAACTAACGCTCTTTAACAGGGTAAAACTCCACGACACAACAGTTTGTGACACATAAACAATTTGTAACACTAATAATTGTACATTTATATAATTGCACCGCCGAACTGCATGCTGGGTACAGCTCGCCCACTATCACGAGAAGAATAAACTCAGTCGCTACATTAAAAAAAAAACAGGAGGAGACAGACCCTTCCGGTCTTTTTTCACCTACATTCCCCTGGGTCCTAAGTCCCTCCATGTTTAGCTTCCTAACACCCTCTATGTACCAACGTACAAACAGCAGCGAGCGGTGAACAGCGACGGCGGCGGTCCTTTTCGGCGTCAATGAATGAATGTGTTTACTCTGGAAAAAATACCGTGATGTACCGTGAAACCACCAGAATACCGTGATATGAAGTTTTGGCCATACCGCCCAGCCCTAATACGTATTATCCATATTTGAAATGGAACTTGTTAAAATGAAAGACACGGGAAACAAAGTACTCGCTGCAGCAGAGTCACGGAGCACTAATGTTGCACCTTTCGATTGATGTCCAAACGGCGTGAACCTCATCAGCAGCAACAGCGAGCAGGGTAAACAATCCCAAAACAATTATCGAGCGGTTATTAGTCTCCTTACACCTCGAACGGTGAGTCAGCAGCGGGGGAAACGGAGCGGCCCGGTCAGTTTCAACACAACTTGTTTAAATCCCCCCAGAAGTTGCTTTCCCTTCATTGATTTGCGGCACACCTCGACACTAATTTGGAAACCAAGCGGAATCTGGCACGACGCTCATATGGAGATAATACAGGCAATTACAGAGAGTAACAAAACAAGGGTTTGGGATTTGAAAACTTTGCTGCTCGCCATCTTAAAAAGAAAAAGGTGACCAAACAGAAACGGAAATTCGGGGCCGAGTCTTCAAAGGCTTTGCACCGCTTTAACTTTTCATGTTGGCTCACACGTCCTTGTTCAGAGTGTTTCAGTGGAGGGTTCTCCTCTTACATCACCAGCGTTACAAGCGTCCAGAAGGAAGGACCGGGTAAAGGTCAAAGGTCAAAGCCACAGGAACAAGGAAAAAATGCATCATCTCAGAGCAGCAATAGTCTCCAAAAAAAACAATCTATGGAAGAGATCTGAGATGTTACAAGTTACAGCATCATAACTGTTGTTGTTGTTATTATTGTGTCCCTAAAGAAAATGCAAACTTCCTGTTGGCGTGAACGGCACCGTGAAATGGAAGTAAGCGCTCAGTTCACGGCTGAAAGAATCCGGCGGGAGCAATTTGAAGAGCGGAAGCTGGAGCGCCGTCTGTTTTGCTTGATGAGTGCACGGCATCGGGGAACGCTGTTGACACGGTGGCTCCGCTCGGCTGGTGGAGCGTCACCAAACTTTACGTCTGTTGCATCTTTTGCCTAATTAAGCATTACATCAATATTAGAGACAGATGTTCCCTTCAGGAGTCGGTGGAGACCAAACCAGAGATAAAAGTTGAGCTGTTGGACCCCAAATGAATGCTAATGTGACTCCATTATTAAAGGTTATCAGTCAATGTGCAGGGGCTTGTTTGTATTGTGTCTTTAGATATGTTTATACTTGCATGTGTCACAATATTATTCATATTTTAACCAAAATCAAGCTCAAGTTTTGAGTTTTTTGTCAGGTTTTGTCCGTCAGAGGGTCACATCACTACAAACACTTCCGACTATAATCACAATGTTAACATCAGATGTATGTAATATGTAAAAATATGCAATATGACGAACGTAATGAAGTTTAAGTTTAATTTTAATAGCATTGGTCACTCAGACTTAATATGAATATTAAAAATGACAAAATATGGAGACGCGGTGTCGGCCTGAAAGCAACAATTTAATATCCACATTGCAACGATACAAAGCCAGTTAAAACAAATTGCCATCAGTGCTTCTTAAATTGTTTAATTGTAATTGGTGGGTAGAAAATGTGTGACAATATGCCCAATTCCACCCGTAAAAACAGAAATCTCTCATGTGAAACAATCTGGCAGAAAAACATGTTCGTGAATGTATCACCATATAATTAGAGGAAGAAAAAAAAATACAGTCGTATTTAAATACACCAGTAGCCCTCTGCAGTCAGCTGCCGCCGAGCCGACGTGCCCTTGAGCAATGCGCCGTCATCGTCCTCAAACATTATTTTCGACGGCGTTCTGCTCCGAGAAGAAAAAAAAGACGGCGTTGATTAATTAAAATCCCAATGAATGCTCATTTGTTTCATTTAAACCGCGAGCGGCTCGTCCTCGAGTCGGCCCACTCGCCATTAGCGGAAACAATAGCGCGCGCGGCTTGACCATTTTTTTTTTTTTAAACGCAGAATTCTTAAAGAATAAAAGCTTTTCGTTCCTCTCCGCTCATTGAACAGCTGTACATATATATAAAGAGCGTTTCCCAGCCACCGCTGCACAGCACATTGAATTAACAGTATAATTAAGCCTAATGTCCCCCTCCAGCTAAAGTAGGTCGAAACTAATGTTTTCATTATGACGAAACATTAAAAGACTTTTAGCGCTGAAACCCGGGAACGAAACAAGGGAAGACGTGGCTCAGGAACTGGAGCAGCCTGCTGCATGAAAATGAGAGTGTTTTTTTTTGCTGCACTTATTCATCAGCGAGACTTAAGAAGGCCTTTTTTCCTCTTTATTACCCCTCACTCACTTGGAATGTTAAAGTGGAGGTCTGGGAAGCAGATGAGTCTGTCTCCGGCAATCGAGCGCCGCCGTCTCTCGTCTCTCGGCGTGACCTTGAAGCCGGACGCCGCCCAAACTCGGCCGGTCCTTTTTTTTTTGGGACGAGTCACCGCCGCCGGTACTCATCGTCTGCCGGTCTCGGCTCAGAGAGCGGCGGGAACATCCACCCTGGCAGGTTGTTTACTCTGTTTTTTTTGTTTGTCATTCATTAAATCTGGAAACGAGGTTTTCGCACGAAGGCCTAAAATACGTTAAAGACGTTTGCCGGGAAGGTGAAGTTTCTATCTGTTTGAGCTTTAAGTTGTGTGACACGTTCCTTATGAGAAGAGGTCGATCAATTGTTATTGAGACGGGCCAGTCGACAGCTCAAGAGCAGCTCAAGGGCCACTGACTGTTTATCTGGTGAAGAAGAAGGTGCCGTGTGGCTGAAAGTTCAGGGAAAAGTAGTAAATATACATGAACTATTTGCTAGGAAAAGAATTGACTCTTTTTTGCACGTCTTTTCTTTTCTTATTAATATGCACGTGATACTTTTATTTTAGAATATACTTGTTCTAAAGTACTGTTATCTGTTTGTTGTTTACCATATTTATGTTTCCTGTTTTTATTATATTTTTATTTTATCGTTTTATTCTGTGTTTATGTTTATTGTTTTTATTATTTGTATTGTTTTATTCAATATCTATCTTTATTATTGTATTGTGTTATTCTATGTCTATGTTTATTGTTATGCACCTTTTCAAGGTAAAATTCCTTGCATGTGCAACATACTTAGCCAATAAATGATTCTGATTGTGATTCAGATTAATTTGACTATATATTTAACGATGTACGTGGAGTTACACATGCGACAATGTTTTAAATAAGCCAAATCACACGACATCTATGAGGCTTTTCTCTTTGATGGTATTTCTAAAAAGTTGTATATGACAGAAAGAACTGATTTTATACAGAAACTTCATAAACTTTGTCTGCTGAAGGTCAGCACATACACAGCTTTCCCTTCTTGTAAAAACATGTATTTGTATTTGAATCATTTTAAAGTGCACTACCAATGTTCCTGTGCCAGGGTCAAACAGAACGTCCGCGAGATGAAGTATGTTTCCATTACTGGAAAAAAGAGAAACTGTATTTCTTCAGGGACATGAATGTGACGCAGTTCCAACAGATTGGTATGCAGAATGTATCCGGAGCAGGTTTGACCTCTAGAGCCCTTAAAAAGGTCCCTGTCCCTTTAAGACATTGTGTAGCAGGTTGTTGTTAAAAGGTCCCTGTCCCTTTAAGACATTGTGTAGCAGGTTGTTGTTAGTAGGTCCCTGTCCCTTTAAGACATTGTGTAGCAGGTTGTTGTTAAAAGGTCCCTGTCCCTTTAAGACATTGTGTAGCAGGTTGTTGTTAAAAGGTCCCTGTCCCTTTAAGATATTGTGTAGCAGGTTGTTGTTAGTAGGTCCCTGTCCCTTTAAGACATTGTGTAGCAGGTTGTTGTTAAAAGGTCCCTGTCCCTTTAAGACATTGTGTAGCAGGTTGTTGTTAATTGGTCCTGTCCCTTTAAGACATTAGCAGGTTGTTGCATCGTTACAGTGAGTCTCAGGACACCGAAGTTTGACTTGTTTTTCCATTTGTGCGCAAATTAGCTGCAAATCCACGGGGGAGCCTCCTGCGTTGCTACTTTCCAGGTGTTGTTTGATCAATGAATTCATCATGAAGACGGCTTTCAGGGACATATCGATTGTGGAAGAAGCCGCGCTTCTATTTATGGGAATAGCCGGAGGGTTTGAGTCGAATCCAGGGCTTCAAAAGTGGTTTGAATGCTTGAGAATGTTGTAAAAAAAGAAATTACCCTGTGTCTCAGAGGTGGGGAGCAGATGGAGGAGGAGACTTGATGATATTATGAAACAGCTGGAAAGAGGGAAGATGAAGAGTTGCTCCCTCATTTAGAGGTGAAATAAAGAGTTGATGGAGGTCATGATGGACGGCACGGAGCAGAAATTGGTCCAACATTCGGAGTTTAGTCGAGACGAAATAAGGAATTCAGAGAAAGAAGTGGACCGGCGAGATATACAGAGGTGACATTGTATGTCACAGCCGGTCCTTTATTGATTGAAAAGTTGTATTCCATCCCGATACAGATGCTGCGTGACAAAAAGCTGCCATTGTGTCCCGGTGCATCCAGTCAGTATGCAGGCCGGCGTGCCGCGACCCTCCGAGCGCTGCATTAATGAGCGAGGGGGGTCAAAGTTCAAGGTGCGATGTCACGAGGAAGCGGGCGAACTCATAGCGTATGCGGCGGCACGCGCGACGTAAAGGGCAGTAATGCAGGAGACGGGAACGAAAAGCACGCCATTCGGAACGCATCTTAAATACAAAGGTTGGGTGTTTGTGAGGAATAAAAACAACCTCAGGATTCTAAAATAAGAATCATATGTAGGTTATAGGTTGAGTTTTGAGCCGATAGCATCGTAACATTTCTAAGTAGATCAAAGGTTTGTGCACCAAGATTATAAACAACTTCATTTACTCAGTAATAAACAATCTGTTGCTCATGTACTACACATTGTCTGTGAGTGTGAAGGGTTTGAAGAAGAGGACGAGGAGAATGAGGATATGAATAAGTATCTTCATGATACAACTTTTCTATACATGTGTTTCTTTTCCCCGTACTTAAAATGTTACCGGCCTCTTTTTTAGGGCTTCATCTCCTCCACTTTGTATGAACAATGAGCCCACAAACTGATTGATATTCCATGTGTGTGTGTGTGTGTGTGTGTGTGTGTGTGTGTGATACCGGAATGCATCCATCCAGCTGCATTGCATTTTCATTAAAAGTTAATAATCCCACAATCCAGAAAGCAGCGTATACTTTTAAAGTATTCATGGTGAATAAAATCAAACGGTGTTACATTATTTAGGTTTTCCACCCCGGGCGGTGTTTTAATACCGAAGCCGGTCACGGTGGGGACCGCTGCAAAGGTTTCAGATGCAGCAATGCGTCCTATTTCACGAGGTTGTGATATTCAAACCCAAACTAGAAATGAACCGGGCCATTTTGTTGGAAATCCGTGTTTCCTGAGGCAAAATGTCATCACCTGATCACCCGGTTTTGTTTTATATTTTGTTACTAAACTAATTGTATCGTAAGTTGAAGAAACTTCAAACCCAACGGGATGCTGATGTTGAAGGCAAATACAAACAAGCCCGACAACAAAACCCTTGTTTTCTTCACATTGAATCTGAAATCTGACACAGAAAACACACTTTGACTTGAACTCGGGTGTCGAGTGTTTAGAAATAAACTACAAACGACAGCTGCAAGAAAACTACCGTACTTTTCGGGTTATAAGCCGCTACTGCCTTCGGTCAGTGTCCCCGTTAGCTCTCCGCTGTAGCCAGCTGGGGCTCCTGCTAGCGCTCCGTCACTTCCCCGCTAACTTCCGCTAGCTCCCTGAAAACCACCGAAGGTAGCGGGACCAGGCTCGACACCCGACTTGGGCAGAGGGGACGTGGGCAGTAGCAGCAGCAGTGGCCGGTAGCAGCAGAAGCGCTAGCTAGCAGCGCTAGCTAGCAGCGCTACTAGCTTGCTACAGCGGGGACACTGATCAGCCGTAGGAGCGGCTTATAACCCGAAAAGTACGGTAATAAGTAAAGAAAAGTAATAGTAAGTAGAATGTTTCCCTCTAAAAGGCAAAAGAAGGAAAGAAAACACGTTAATACTCAAAAAGGTGCACTGTAAAATAAAACATGTTGTTTCAACTTTAAAATACGAGTTAAAGGCCTCCCTTAAAATTCTAAATTAAGTGAACTAATATAATTTGTTCTTTGAACTTCACTAAATGTCAACTTGATATATATATATATATACGTATATATATATATATATATATATATATATATATATATATATATATATATATATATATATACGTATATATATAATACCTTAAATTTGCACTTGTTTTACCTTCAGAAACTTGTTTCACAAGGACACTGACAGGAAACTAACCTGGTAACCAAAATGTCTTTTGGCTAACGGAAAAATAGCACCGCACCGGTTCCCTCGACAAAAAGCACAACGGGATGTTCCTATTGTCTGTGAACGCCTCTTCAATCAATGTTGAAGCCGCCCAGCTAGCCGCTTGACGTCGTTGCCTCCAGAACAGTAACTTCCACACCAAACAAAAGACGCCATGACTCCACGACTGTGTGCAACTGTGTGAATGCAAAAACCAGTGCGTCGTTACAAAGAAAGCACGCAAACTCAGCGAAACCCTCCCGTGAAATCAATAAAAAAAGACTGAAAAACAGACAAAGGGAAAAAAAAAAAACTAAAAGAGGATGACAGCGCACAAAGAGAAGTGAAGTCAGAAGACGGGTAAAGCAGAAGAAGGAGGAGATTTGCCGTCGGTGATTTTGGGACAGAGATCTCCTTCATGTTGCGTCTCGCTGTCAGAAGAAAGGGGGAGGAAAGAAAAGAAGAGCGGCGGCGGTAAGAGAAGCAGATGTGTAGCTTTGAAGCACAAGTCTGAGAGAAAGAGCGCGCCAGCTCAACGCCACATTTGGCACACACAAAAAAACACACAATATGATACCGAGAGCTGGAACACTAACGTCATATTTATTTCATTTTCACAACCGCACAACTGCGAATAAATGTGTTTGCTCGTCTTCATTATAGGGTTAGGGTGTTTGTTTAGGCTGATTGATGAAGGGAACATCATCTTCTTTTCTCATTACAATAACCACACTTGTATTAATAATATACATATAAATATATATAGAGTAGAGTTGGGTTGGGCACCAAAATATATATATAAAAAAAGTCCAGGCTAAGATTTGCATTTGAAGGCAAATGCAAATAAACCCAACAAGCAAATCCCTATTTTCTTGCATTGAATCTGAAATCAAACTTTGACTTTAACTTGGGTGACCAGCGTTCATGTTTTTACTGACACGTAATGTCACGTGACGTAATGCCATGTGACGTAATGCCATGTGACGTAATGTCATGTGACGTAATCTCACTGAGTCACATGACGTCACATCCGTAGTTTACGTCTACGCCTATTTGAAGCCGAACCGTGATGTTTTTTCTCACCCTAACCAAGTTATGACAAAAATACATTAGACTTAAAATGCATGAAGGTTAATTTGTCAAAGCATTCGCAGTTTTTACTTCTTTTAAAGTCATTAAAGCTTCTCGAAATACAGTGAATATAACTTGCTCCGTTTCTTTTCCCTTTCCAGTTGTCTTCAGCACATTGTCGTTTCTTATTAAAGTGACTCTCACTGAGCATCACATCATCGTTGCATTATTATTACAGCAATACATTACCACGGAGGAGCCGCCCCGCAGCCACTAAACTGCTCCGCCGGTCCGAGAACACGTGAATTATTTACCTCCCTCAGCAGATGATCTCACCTCTCTCTGATCAGGACGCGGCACACGTCGGCCAATGCAAACGCAAACTCTCAAGGTCGTTTTGATCTTGGATTAGAACGTAGCGGCTGTCCTCTCAGGAACCTGAGAACCAAACACCGAAAGAGGAAGACGTAGGAGAAGACGGAGCCTCGACACAATAGAGCTCTGATATATGTGTTAGCGCGTGTTAGCGTGTACTGCTGCAACATGTTGTCATGTCACGTGACTCGTGGTCCATCTTGTGTCTTTCTTGAAAGTGTTTTTTTCACGTCCCTCGTATATTTTTTCTGTTTTTTTCTTGGATTTTAGTCGTTGTTTTTTTGGCAGATGCCTCTGGTAGGTTTTCTAATGGCTTCAATAACTAAAAAAAATAAATATTTACAGCCAAATTCATCAAGGAATCTGCATGCTGCCGTCCAGACACATTAGCAAGCGGGAAACATTGGCGTCAACACGTCCGCTGTGGAGGTCTAGAGTTCCCCGAGGACCGCGAGCAACGGGTTGTTTGTTTTGGCGTCGACGATAAACACAGATGAATATGTATTTTAGATTTATTGAAAGCTTCTTTTTTTTTAAGATTGCAGGCAATCAAACGTGTGAATTGCTCAAGACGGATCAAAAAGGAAAAACTCAAAGAAGTCAAACCTCCGAGTCTCCGTCATGGTGTTATTTAAACATGACCTCTGCTCCTGTTGAACTGCACGTTGACCCTTCTCTTTCTTTGCTTCTCTTTCTTCCTCTGTTTCAGGTTTGACTGGAACATGTGTGGCATCTGTTGTCGATTACAAAGCTGCGACTCTAACAAGCAAAACTTTGCTAACTCCTATCCTGCAGAGTATTCGTAGAGACCGAGACCGAGCAGGAAACGTCCGGTAATATGACTCCATGGTTGGGTGGAACGAGGTGCAACGTATATGTTCACTGTTATCACACACTACTGTACACCATGCGCTCTGAGGAACGTTGTATTTAGCTGAGTCGTGTGTTTCTTGGCTGCAGATGCATCTCGTGGTGCTGCTGGCTTCTGTGTGCAGGTAAGGCAAGGAGTTGCTCCTGTAAACACGCAGCCGGCATGAGTAGATTTAGTTAAACTAAGCTTTAAACTAGACCGGCACCCAACGACCGCGTCCTCAACAGCTGCCGCCTTTAAGGAAACACACCGACCTGCGTAAACGAGCTTTAAGCAGACGACTTACAAGATGTGACACCGACGTCGTTTTCTTTTAGGTTTCAGCATATAGACAGACGACACTAATCCAAAAACACCTGGCGGCAAACAATCATAATCTTATAATGCACTAATTTTACAAGGTGCCACTTATACGAGAGTGCAAGGGTCAGAACCCAGAACCTTGAGTATCCGTGAGAGAACGCACAGAGCACAGGAGACATACATGTAATGATCAGTTGTACGCAGCTGATTGATTATAATAAACCATATTTCGTCTCCGCTTTGAGTGAACAAACGGCACTAAAGTGGGTAAAATGAGCGAATTAGAAAGGATTTATGTAGAACTAACGAGATCCTCTCAAGCGAACGGTGTTTATCATTCTATTAGCCCGCTGCACTGTGGGCAGAGAGAGGTCTGAAGGCACTGGAGGTCACGTGAAAATTAAATTAACAGTTACGGTCGACGGTGTCAGAGGGAACGTTCTCCTTCTTGAGTGAAATGTCGCTCCACGAGATCTCCAACACACGACGCCCGTTGTATTGTTGTGCTTCTTTTTCCCCCCGTGTGTGTTTATGCTCACTGTTGCGCAAGAGCTGTTTATGCATCGTGAATGTCAAAGTGATTTTTCACTTCTGCCGCCACAAAATGCCACGAGCCGGCTGTGGCGGCAGAGAGGGGGGTGGGGGGGGGGAGGTTGTTTTTTTTACGCTCCGATTTTAACGTGAGTTACGACGCGCGAGCGGCAGGATGGCACGATTATCTATCATTATCAGGCTGTCGGGGTGTTTAAACATTTATTAAACAGCTCGTCACAGAACACATCACGGCAATTTTAATGCATAATGCCCTCTGGGGGGGAAATATTATTCAACCGCTCTCAAAGAAAACCTGCATCTGATATAAATCACTCTACTGTACCGACGGGCGTCACCCATCAGCATCAACGTTATACGTTCAAACCCCAGGACACACATCGTAATATATACCATAAACACGGAGTTCAATCATTTGGAAGCATCATGAAATGACTGTACGTATCATTAACTAACACCAAATACTTACGCTTGAGATGTAAATGTTTCGCTGATATTGTTGATTGTTTTTTTGGTACCACCTGTGCCGTTGCTCTAGTGAAATAAATGTGATTAAAAATGTCGTGAAAAATTAAGGATGCACCAATACAGATATAGAAATCGGGCAAATATTGACTCAAATAACTGGATTGGCTGGCTATTTTGTTGCTGTACCTTTTGGACAGGAAGGGCAAGCAGCGCCCCCGCGCCTATTATCGGACAAAAACCTCCGTCTACCCCCGACGTTTCTAAAAACACGTCATACAGCAAGGCTTATGCAAATTGTAATACCCAGCATGCCCGATTGAGACAATGTATTGCCATAAAACAAATAACTTTTCTATTTTAGAACCGAACAACAGTTTTTTTGACTAAAACACCTTCCCTATATGTCAAAGCTTTGTTTTGCAGTGACCCCGAGACCCCAAATATGGGTCAAAAGGGTTAAAAAGGGTTTCCGCTTACAAAGTTGCTGATTTCTTATTCATAATACACAATAATCCTGTCTTCTCAAATCTATGTATTTATTGCTCACAAAAGCCATGTTTAAAAAGCCAATGCCTGCTGTAATGATCCCAGTCCCTTCCGCACAATGAGGCGTACAGTTTAATAATTAAACACGGGTTTTGGATCGGTACCCGGCTTAATATCCGGAGCCAGGTTTTGGTTTGTTTGACCTTCTTCAGGCTTCTGAGTGAACGTTAAAAAACATTTACAGCTTCACACGCAATCTGCATTCTTCACCAATATTCAGGATGCCTGCGGTAAAAGCATGAATTAGTATTTCTGAGCATACTCACATATATTTCTGAGATGGACCCTGATTGCGAAAAATAGAACATAAAAACCTTGTCGCGTCCGTTTTGTTTCTCGGAAACTATCGACCCCCAATTCCTCGGGTGATGAGTTTCTTTTTGGCCTCCAGGCTAAAACAAAAGTGTTTCTGTCTTGTCTTCAATCTTGTCATTTATTTTTTTAGCAAATAATTATGAATGATGACCAACTTGAGAGCATCCGTCTCATCTGGCGCTGCACAAATGTACAACTGGGTGTCGTCAGCAAACCTCTGGAGAATATCTCTGCACAGATGCAGAGTGCAAAACAAGGAAACATAATAATTGTAACTTTCTTCCAGCTCATTATTTATTTTTGAGTAAAAGAAGATAGTGCTGTTTTGAATAATTCCCATATGTCATTATGGAATGTGACTCTAGCTTGACCCATATATGGAGTAAAGGCTCCAAAGCCATTTCTGCTAATGGAGTTTTCCCGTATTTGTCTGTGCCTCTACACACACAGCACCGGATGGACATCTTAATGTGTATAATGTGTATAATGTGTATAATGTGTATAATGTGTCTATCTAACAGCACACAGGCCGTCAAAATCTGTGCTTTCTGCCAACAGAAAGCTGCACAGTTTGACAGATATGTAATTTGTGTGCCGCTCAACGTCCCATTACTCTGTGCTGTTGTATTAAAATACATATTTTGTGTAAGTACATGACCGTTCAATAAGCTCCGCTTATCGATCGGCTTGTAAAAAGTGAATTCTGGGAGCTTCATATTTGGCTTCTTCGGTGTCCAGAGAAAAGAAACGACTCAAATTACACGAAGGCACAGCTTGCCGCCGGCGAGACGACTGCTTTGACTAGAAGATGGATGCAGGAGAATCAATGCTGCGAGCGCCATCAGAGGGACGAGGACACACACGGGGTCTCACTTTGAAAAGCCTCTTTACACATCAACTGCATTCATTTTCTCCTCAGGAATAATAATCGTGTGTTTGGGCCGATCCGGCATCGCATGATCTATCGCTGCAGAACCGACAGTCGTGCAGAAGGTTCTGCTGCACGCGCTCATTCTGGCCGAGCGCCGCCTCCGGCCAACGAGCAGCTGGGGGCCGAGCTCTAGCGTGCCTTCACCTCGGCGCCGGTCTTTAAAGGGAGGAGAGAGAGAGAGTGTGTTACTCGCCCACCGGGGTCTGTGCAGGGATTCGAACCCCCGGGCCCTTAATTGACTACATTGCATTCATCGCGTCGTAGTCACTGCAACCTTTAGGGAGGCCACGTGAAGTGAGGCTGAAAGGGAAAGGAGGAAGCGGAGAGAGGGATGGAGACTCTGAGGAGGAGAGAGCAGGCAAATGGAAGAGAGGGAGGGGTGAAAGAGAGAGAGAGAGAGAAAAGAAGTGGCCATAACCAATCCTCAGGTGATGCAACGCTACAGGTGCAGATTGCCCCTTAATCTCCGTTTCCTTTGTCTCTTTCTATTTCTCTTCATCTTTTTTTTTTCTTCTTCGCCCCTCCGTTGCTCCCCGGGCCCTCGTCTACACCAGGTGGGGTTACAGGTGCTCCCTCCCTCCTTCCTCCCTCCCTCCTTAGCGGGCTCCAGCCACATTAATCCTCTGATGTAGATTTGCAGCGACAGCCCGGCCCGGTGAGCCGGTGGTTAGATCACTTTGATTCAAGAATGTTCTGCTGAATGTCCTTTTGTTTTGTTTTTCCCCCTCCATCTTCCTCCATCCTCCTCCTCCTCCTCCTCCTCTCCGATGTCCCCTCAAGCTGCTGCCTTTCCTCACCTTTCTCTTCTTTTTTTTACCTGATCCCTGACACGTTGTTCTTCAAATATGCGATGTGGCTGCTCGGGTAAATCCCAAGTGAGGGATTAGCATGACACCTGAACCCAGCCGCTCCACTCTGCATACCCAGACCAGAACACTCCTGCAGGAGCACATTCGGTGTTGTGACATCTGTCAAAAGGCAGCGGCTGAATACGTGTTTTTCCGGGAAGCAATCGTGTCCGATATTATGCAGAAATAGCATCACTTTCCTGCCGTTTCTTTGTGTCGGTAGAGGCGCGTAACACGGCGTGCTAATGTAATGTCCTGGTTTCTTAAATCTGGCCCAGAAATGTTGCTGCGTGTCTCCACTTGTCGTTCTTCTAATCCTTCGCTCTCTCTGTCTCTATACCTTTTTTAAAAATATGCCACAGAGGAGAAATCATAAAACCAGTAACTGCCATATGTTCAGTGGAGAAGCGTTTGTCATTTATAACAACTGGCCGAGCAAAATGAATATTACAAATATGTTCCCATATTTGGGTTGAGGAGGATAATAAACCAACACATTGATATGCTGCTTATCTCTCGTATGTTTATTGTTTTAATAACTTCCCAACTGGCTGCGTAAGACACACCTGAGTGTCTATTTAAAGTTTTTATTAAGAATATATTATATTAACAATCGCGTCATCTACTTCCTGTTTTACTTTGATAGTCTCACCTCACGTGTCATGTCTAGTTTCTGCTTTACCTTTTAGCATTTCTTTATGAAACGGAACATGGTCAAACAAAAAAACAAAAAATGAATTAAAGGTGGATAAAAGTGGCGGATGAATAGTTAGTTTATAGTCTGTCAATCCAAAGAGAAATGAAAATATCCTCAATTAAAATATATACAAATATAACACACAAGAAAAGACCAAACCATATTGATAGTTCCTCACAATTATCAATTAATTCAAAAGGCTAGGCAATATATATATATATATATATATATATATATATTGATATTGATATTTTCACCTGAAACTATAGGTTTGGTCTTATATTTTGGATATCATGTTCTGTTTTACAGTAAAATCATGTATTTTTATGAACTAAACTGATCTCGCTGATCACTATTACTGATTATGTTGTTATTGTGTATTTCTCAGTGTGTAAACATCTCACCAATGGCCAACCCAACAATGTTGTTGACAAGCGTTTAGTGAAACATATATAGATATTATATTTCCTCCATATTGCCCTATAGATGTCAACCAGTGAATCGTGTGATGCCGATCAATGACAGACGGAGAGGTGAGGAGTTCTCAACTCATGCGATCCGGTCTTTTAACACAATCGATCAGGTCTGCTTCATTCCAGTTATTAATGTCTTTGTCTAAACAAAGTCCAATTAAACACCAAATTCAATCAATATCTATTTTAATCCACCTGTCGTTAGCGTTCATGGTGCCGGCGGTACGAGTCCATTACCGGGAAATAACCATTCTGTCTTCTCGTCTTTCACATTTTTTATTTCTTTTTAATTCGTCCACTGCTCCCACTGAGTCCACGCCTGCTGCCACACACACACACACACACACACACACACACACACACACACACACACACACACACACACACACACACACACACACACACACACACACAATGACATTGTAATGCCTCCCCCAAATGGCCTACTTTAACTTGCCGTGCATCGATTAACTTTGACCCTGCAGTGTCTCGTCTCTCAGCACCGGACCTCTGACGTCTTATCTCTCCATCGTTCTCTCTCCATCGTTCTCTCTCTCCATCGTTCTCTCTCTCCATCATTCTCTCTCTCCATCGTTCTCTCTCTCCATCGTTCTCTCTCTCCATCATTCTCTCTCTCCATCGTTCTCTCTCTCCATCATTCTCTCTCCATCATTCTCTCTCTCCATCGTTCTCTCTCTCCATCATTCTCTCTCTCCATCGTTCTCTCTCTCCATCGTTCTCTCTCTCCATCATTCTCTGTCTCCATCGTTCTCTCTCTCCATCATTCTCTGTCTCCATCATTCTCTCTCTCCATCATTCTCTCTCTCCATCGTTCTCTCTCTCCATCGTTCTCTCTCCATCGTTCTCTCTCTCCATTGTTCTCTCTCTCCATCATTCTCTCTCTCAATTGTTCTCTCTCCATCGTTCTCTCTCTCCATCGTTCTCTCTCTCCATCGTTCTCTCTCTCCATCGTTCTCTCTCCATCATTCTCTCTCTCCATCGTTCTCTCTCTCCATAATTCTCTCTCTCCATCATTCTCTCTCTCCATCATTCTCTCTCTCCATAATTCTCTCTCTCCATCATTCTCTCTCTCCATCGTTCTCTCTCTCCATCGTTCTCTCTCCATCATTCTCTCTCTCCATCGTTCTCTCTCTCCATCATTCTCTCTCTCCATAATTCTCTCTCTCCATCATTCTCTCTCTCCATCGTTCTCTCTCTCCATCGTTCTCTCTCCATCATTCTCTCTCTCCATCATTCTCTCTCTCCATAATTCTCTCTCTCCATCGTTCTCTCTCCATCATTCTCTCTCCATCATTCTCTCTCTCCATCGTTCTCTCTCCATAATTCTCTCTCTCCATCATTCTCTCTCTCCATCGTTCTCTCTCTCCATCGTTCTCTCTCCATCATTCTCTCTCTCCATCATTCTCTCTCTCCATCGTTCTCTCTCTCCATCATCTTGCGTGTCCTTCTTTACTCGTCCTCCTCCCCGCCTTCTTCATCCCTTTCGTGCCTTCTGTTCTCTCTACGTTTTATCCTTCCCTCTTTCCTTCGCCCTTTCCTTTCCCTTTTCTTCCTTCCATGTATCCCCCCCCCCCCCCCCCTCCTCTTTGGTTCCTCCTTCCCTTCCCTCTTTCTTTCCCTTTCTCTTTCTCTTTCTCGCCCTTTCCTCGTCACGTCTGCTCTGACACTGCAGGCTGCTGTTTCACTTAGTTTCATCTCCACACTGTTGACACTGGCCCGAGTCCTGCATGAGACATGCTGGAGGAGAGAGAGAGGGAGAGAGGGAGAGAGGAAGAGGAGGGGGAGTCGTGTCAAGGCGTGATGAAACACACCTAGGGATGAATGCAAGTCCATTCATCTCCTTGTTCTCGGGCATCCATTCACAGAGCTGATGGAGCGCGGCGATAAGGAGGAGAGGAGATATGAATGGTCCGACTTGGAGAGGGAGGGAACGGCGGGATGAGGAAGAGGAGGATAAAAAGAGGGAGGAAATGGAGAATGGAAAGGTGGCAGGCACGGAGATATGGAGGAGAAATGAGTTGAGCAATAAAGAGAAGGAGGCAGTGAGGGTCAAAGGGGGAAGGAAAGAAAACAGAGGAGAGGAAAGAGAAACTCGAGGAAGGAAAGAGAAACATGAGGAAGGAGACAGAGGGAGGAAGCAAGAAGGGAAGAAAAGCAAAAGGAAACAGAAGGAAGACAGTGAGCAGGACATGAAGAAAGGGAGGGATGGAAAAAGGAAGTAGTGGAGGATTGAAGGAATGTAAGGAGAAAAAAGCAAAAGGAAATGAGGAAAGGAGGATGGAAGTAAGGAAAGATGAAAGCATGATTGTAAAGGATTCAAAGATCAAAAGCTAATAAAAGTTATTGGGAAGAAGATGAATAAAGAACAGATTGGAGCCCTTTCAAAGGAAGATGATGAAGAAAGAAGTGGAAGGTGGAAACAGGAAGTAGAGGGAAGACCAAAAAGGGAAGAGGAGGAGTGAGGACAGAAAGAAAGGAAAGATAAGAGGACTAAGAAGCAAGAAATAAAGGGGTGAGGAAAGAAGGGAGGAAAGGCTGGAGGGAGTCCAGGAAGAAAAGGAGAGCTCAAACAAAGCGAATAAACGGAAAGGAAAGAGGAATAAAGTCCAGACAATACCCGAAAAAAAAAGCCAAAATGGCTGAAGTCGTTTAGCTCGTCGCAGCCGTGATGTCACTCCCACACACCCGAGGAGAGAGAGTGTGTTTCAACAACACGCGGATTACGTGAATGAGATGAAGTATTCAGACGGCTTAGTGTCACAATGAAACGTGTGTGTGACTGTGGCGAAGAGGACGGAGGCGAGGAAGACGAAGGGCGAGACAACAGGAGGAGAGAGAGAGAGAGAGAGAGAGAGAGAGAACCTGTCGCTCCGCCTCGCCGCCGCCGCGCCGTGATGGATTGTGGGAAGTGATGACACGCGACAACTTCTACTGCCGTGTTCAAACACAAAGAGACACGCGGCGGCGGAGCAGGTGGCCGCTCGCGAGGAGATACCGGAGGGTGTTTTATCTCTTCGCTTCAGACTCCTTTCCTTCCTTCCTTTCCTCGTGTCCTTGCTTGACTCTCTCTTTTTGGACACACAGCTAGCACATCCAGGTGCGTGCAGCAACAGTTACCCCGTTGAAGTCTAAGTCAGGGTTTTTCAACCTTTTTTTAAGCCGCGGCTCATTTTCTACAATAAAAAAATGTGTAGCATAATACAGCATACATGGTAGGACATTATTGCGCCACCTATTGGCGTGGAAGAGTATTTAATACCTAGCGAGGCACTATATTGCAGGCTCATACAATGGAAAAGTATTTGCGGCAACTAAATAATATTTTTTGGGACCGATTAAGTGAAATTGGCACACCTCACTGGTCTAAGTGACTATAACTAATCCACAAAAGCACATGTTACGTCTTCCTCACTTTTGGAAACCAAGCCCTGTTTTCATAAAATTGGAAGGTGGTCATACCCAAACTAAAACCGGGTTATCTCCTCAACCACAAGGACTATTTGAATAATATAAAGTGATATAGTACAGAAACCCTTGTGAGATTACTTGTATATGTGTACAAAAATTAAATAAAATAAATTAACATACAATAACTTTCCTTGTGGATCATAACTGTACACAAAATGCATCATATCTCCACCATATCTCTTTTTCGCCATCCAAATGAGTTGCACAGACCTTTTAGCCACTCAAATTGACCCGTAGCTTCAGATCTACTGCGACTAGAAATGCACGCACTTTTTTTCCTGAACCTTGAACGCCTCTCAAAACATGTTTGGTATACTTTTGATACAAACAAGGCCGCGTGGGATATCGTTTTCATCCAAAAGTATGTCATATTTCAGTTTTTTCGCTGGAAAAAATTGTTTTGCTCGATGAAATATGGCTGGGAAGTTGCCGGTGCTTTGCCCGACTGGCGATTTGGCGTTTTTTGGCGATTCTGTAGGTCGTAAGCTTTATAGAAAGGTGCGCTAATCGCATATAGCATCAAGCTAACGCTACGAAAATGTATATTTTCTATCTGCCAGACGTATGAAGTAACATATTTCAGCGAGCTATGCTAGCATCTGACGTAGAAGAAAATGTACGGCAATCGTTTCTGGCTTCTCTCGAGTCAACTTATGATATAGTTCATATTAGTAGCTCGAAGGATTTTTAAACATGGAAAATGGCCGTGTATTGATTAGTAAGGTCTGGCTTCAGAGAATTCATGGCTGTGCGGCACCAGTGGCTCTGAAATCGAGGCACGGGACTTTTGAAACAGATAAAGACCATACATGGACATGGAAATCCCATTTTTGGGGTCAAAGAAGAAGACCAAGATGGCGGCCGCTCTGGTCGCCATCTTTTAAGGTGCCGGGACATTTATAAGAAAACAAGAAGCCTCAACCTCTCCCTTCAAAGAAACACTGTGCGGATTCCTCTGCATTTCACAGGCTCGAACAAAACAACGACAACGTGTGGAGAGTGAATATGGAATCGGCCTCGCAGCCTCTTCGGGGTCCGGCCGCCATCTTTACCCTGAAGAACCTTAAAGAGACACGAGTCCGGGTCGAGTCCGGCCGGCTCACACGCGGCATCCTGAACAATCCGCTGCCTCAGCAGTCGCTGACCTCAAAATGGTGGAAGCAAGGAAAAGAATAGAGAGAGAGAGAATAAATGCCGCTAAGTTTCTGCTTTTTAATGTCAGACGTCGGGATACGGTGACTCACTGAGGTGCTTTCAGTGTGTGTGAGGAAACGTCCTCACACACACTGAAAGCACCTCAGTGTGTGTGTGGAAACCGTCCTCACACACACTCAACTGTTGTTCCATTGCGTTCAAAATGTACTTTCCAATCAACAAGAAGATTCTTCTGTGTCTGTTCTGCAACCGTCCCTCAGCAAATACACTCAGAGAGGGAAGAACGCTGTGTTTATACCACAACTGTTGAATCACACACACACACCACACACACACACACACACACACACACACACACACATGAAACTGCAGCATCATCAATGCAAGTATAGTGTGTTTTCTTGCTTGTGTGTGTTGTGTTGTGGTGGAGGTGGAGCTCAGCATCCCAATTTCCCCTGTCTGTCCCGGGGAGTGATCGTCACACACACACACACACACACACACACACACACACACACACACACACACACAGTCCTGTCGCTTGCTGGTGCACCAGCTGCTGATGTCTGCACACACACACACACACACAGAGGATTGATCCTGGATCTGATAGTTGCCCTACAGCTAATAATACTGAAAGGGAGAGAAGGGAGGAGAGGGAGGTTTTGGGAGAAGAGGAGGAGGAGGAGGAGGAGGAGGAGGAGGAGGAGGAGGAGGAGGAGGAGGAATGTGAGTCTCCTCGGCGCAACCCGTGCAGCCGCTGGAGAGGACATAGCGCACATATGCGCAACAAACCGGTTTGGTGGAAATGTGCAGGATGCAAAAAAAATGCCTGTGCCGTGAGATCGAGGGGCGCGCGCGCGCGCATGCATGCGGGCTTTTAACCAAAACGTCACATGTGAATCACAGCTGTCCGCATCTGTCCGTCACCGCGTGCAAGTTGTGCGCTGACTTCCCCCCCGCGTGAGGGATGGCGCACCGGTCCCGTACACGTGTGTGTGTGTGTGTGTGTGTGTGTGTGTGTGTGTGTGTGTGTGTGTGTGTGTGTGTGTGTGTGTGTGTGTGTGTGTGTGTGTGTGTGTGTGCGTCTGGCTGAAAAGACCAGCCGCCACGGCGTGCACGCGCATCAATGACAGAGGGGTCAAAGCCTCGCGCAAAAAAAAAAAAAACACACACCACACACCGGCCGGCTGCGTCCTGTACCAGAGCGCGAGACAGAGGGTGGGAGCGTGCACGTACGTGCACTAACCAGCCCCGTGGGGACGCGCAGCGGCGTCTCGCATCCAAACAGCCGGAACGTGAAGGGCAAAGCCGGGGACAGCTGTCTGAGACTCGGCGCAAACATCTCCACCTTCAGCGCGAGACACCAGAGACACGCCGGGAGGGTCCGGCGCGAGACACGGGGAGACCATGGGGGTGGGGGGTGGAGGGGGGGGGTCCGGCGCGAGACACGGAGAGGAGGCATGTACTCACTGTTCTCAGGAGCCCGACACTCTTCTTCCCTCTCTGCTCTGCGCGTCTTCTCTCCGTGCGCCACAATCCATCCGTCCATCCCTGCGCCGGACATGTCCTGCGGCATGAGCCGGATCGATGCTAATGTTGCGGGTAATGTCCTCGGGATGAAAGGAAGAAGAAGAAGAAGAAGAAAGCCTGTCACCCCCCACCCACCCACCCCTCTCCCCACACACACACACACAACCACTCACACACA
>JBAMJR010000568.1:0-45943 GCA_038501785.1 Myoxocephalus aenaeus
GTTCTAAACTTATTAAAACAATAAATAATAAATGTTTACCTCTTTTCCTCGGATTCTCCGTCCTTTGAAATCTCTGGAACACTCAACGGGAACTTCTTCCAGCTGGTCACAAACATAAGCTGATTGATTCTTAATAGCGAGCTCAATATGACTTTAATATTTTCATATAATCACTTCTTATTCACTTCGTTTTTGTTTTTCGTATTTTTTGTATTTTAGTTGATTTTTTTAACTTTATTTATTTACCTTACTCTTTTTGCTATCGTGTTCTATTTTTAAATGTGTCGTTATTCATATTTTCCACTTATTTTATTGCTCATATATGTTTATATTTTTATAATTTTTTACACTTTCCTTCTCAAAACTGATCAAATCAGGAAATCACCAGACACATATTATCAAAATATAAACAAAGATGTGATTGGAAAGTAGTTCCAGCACGAACACAGACATCCAAATCAAATATGTATTTACATATGATTCTTCTGTTGTAATCTTTAATGAGTCTCTGGCATAATAATGTCCTTTTGGGATTCATGAAGTTAAATCTTATTTTATCTTGTTAGAATTTGGTGTTTCAAGGTGTTTTGGGCCATAACTTAAGAATCAATATTCTAATTATGAGTTTCACTCAAATGTCTAATAGGATAAAATGATGAGGATGATCTATAATCTATAATATCTTTTATTAATTGTATTCCCTGCTGTGTGTTTTTCCGTATTTTCAGTGCTGAATGTTTATGATACTCGGGTTTATTATCTTCAGTCAGACTTTGATGGTTGCTCTTCTTCAGGCTTTCAGTCCGTGCTCACCTTCAGGCTCCTCCTCCTTCAGTCCGGACTCACCTTCAGGCTCCGCCTCCTTCAGTCCGGACTCACCTTCAGGCTCCGCCTCCTTCAGGCTCCTCCTCCTTCAGTCCGGACTCACCTTCAGGCTCCTCCTCCTTCAGCCCATACTCACCTTCAGGCTCCTCCTCCTTCAGCCCATACTCACCTTCAGGCTCCTCCTCCTTCAGCCCATACTCACCTTCAGGCTCCTCCTCCTTCAGCCCATACTCACCTTCAGGCTCCTCCTCCTTCAGCCCATACTCACCTTCAGGCTCCTCCTCCTTCAGTCCGTACTCACCTTCAGGCTCCTCCTCCTTCAGTCCATACTCACCTTCAGGCTCCTCCTCCTTCAGTCCGGACTCACCTTCAGGCTCCTCCTCCTTCAGCCCATACTCACCTTCAGGCTCCTCCTCCTTCAGTCCATACTCACCTTCAGGCTCCTCCTCCTTCAGCCCATACTCACCTTCAAGCTCCTCCTCCTTCAGCCCATACTCACCTTCAGGCTCCTCCTCCTTCAGCCCATACTCACCTTCAGGCTCCTCCTCCTTCAGTCCGTACTCACCTTCAGGCTCCTCCTCCTTCAGCCCATACTCACCTTCAGGCTCCTCCTCTTTCAGCCCATACTCACCTTCAGGCTCCTCCTCCTTCAGCCCATACTCACCTTCAGGCTCCTCCTCCTTCAGTCCGTACTCACCTTCAGTCTCCTCCTCCTTCAGTCCGGACTCACCTTCAGGCTCCTCCTCCTTCAGCCCATACTCACCTTCAGGCTCCTCCTCCTTCAGTCCATACTCACCTTCAGGCTCCGCCTCCTTCAGCCCATACTCACCTTCAGGCTCCTCCTCCTTCAGCCCATACTCACCTTCAGGCTCCGCCTCCTTCAGCCCATACTCACCTTCAGGCTCCTCCTCCTTCAGTCCATACTCACCTTCAGGCTCCTCCTCTTTCAGGCCGTACTCACCTTCAGGCTCCTCCTCCTTCAGTCCATACTCACCTTCAGGCTCCTCCTCTTTCAGTCCATACTCACCTTCAGGCTCCTCCTCCTTCAGTCCGTACTCACCTTCAGGCTCCTCCTCCTTCAGCCCATACTCACCTTCAGGCTCCTCCTCCTTCAGTCCATACTCACCTTCAGGCTCCTCCTCCTTCAGTCCATACTCACCTTCAGGCTCCGCCTCCTTCAGCCTATACTCACCTTCAGGCTCCTCCTCCTTCAGTCCATACTCACCTTCAGGCTCCGCCTCTTTCAGGCCGTACTCACCTTCAGGCTCCTCCTCCTTCAGTCCATACTCACCTTCAGGCTCCTCCTCCTTCAGTCCATACTCACCTTCAGGCTCCGCCTCCTTCAGGCCATACTCACCTTCAGGCTCCGCCTCCTTCAGCCCATACTCACCTTCAGGCTCCGCCTCCTTCAGGCCATACTCACCTTCAGGCTCCGCCTCCTTCAGGCCATACTCACCTTCAGGCTCCTCCTCCTTCAGCCCGCAGCATCCCTCTGCAGCATCCTTTGTTCCTCTTCCCGTGGGACGAATCACGCCTTCCTGCCTTGTTTGTGTTTTGCTCGTGTGTTTGATGTTGAGAGAATCCCCAGAAGGACCGCGCCGAGTCAGCGATTCCATCTTGAATGTGTTGATTTACCCGGGGGACGTGTGGATTTATTGTAAATTGTTTACACAGTTAAAAATCTGTCCTTGTATTTCTGATTTGTTTGTCATCCTTTTGTTGCTCGTAGAAACAACGTAAGCTTCCACCAAGCGTGGATTCATCCACCGCTGAAAATAGTCCCCAACAAAGTCACAATTTCCTCCAGTTTGTTTGATAAAACACGACAGAGAGCAACGTTTTCAGAAACGACTGAGCCTCCTCTCTCCTCTCCTATCTCATCTCTCCTCTCTCCTCTCTCCTCCCTCCTCCCTCCTCTCTCCTATCTCCTTTCTCCTCTCCTCTCCTCTCCTCTCTCCTCTCCTCTCCCCTCTCTCCTCCTCTCCTCCTCTCTCTCGTTTCCGTTTCCGGTTGTGAGTGAGGGTGCGTGGTGAGCGTGTGAGAGGCGCGGAGTTTCGAAGTTTTTCTGTCCCGTTCATCGGGGTGTTTTCAATTCAGTTCAATTCAGTTTATTGTATATAGCCCAACATCACAAATACAAGTTTGCCTCGGAGGGCTTTACAATCTGTACACATAACATCCTGTCCCGGGACCTCACATCGGATCAGGAAAAACTCCCCTAAAGAGATAGTAAAAACCCTTTCACAGGGAAAAAAGGGAAGAAACCTGAGGGAGAGCAACAGAGGAGGATCCCTCTCCCCGGATGGACAGAAGCCATAGATGTCATGTGACCAGAATGAATAGCGTAGTTACAGCACATTCAATGAATATGACAGAAATTATTCATATAATGAGTAGTAGGCATGGTCCATGATCCTGATAATCCATGAAGCAGAAGGCGGTAGAGAGGAGGGAGGGGCATCAGCAGGGCCATGGCAGCAGGTAGGACCGGTTCCAGGCCGGTTCCATCAGCAGGGCCATGGCAGCAGGCAGGACCGGTTCCAGGCAGCCATGAACCCATGGCAGGGGCGGGGGCAGGACCCGGGGCAGGACCGGTTCCAGGCAGCCATGAATCCATGGAAAAAGAAAGTAGAGTTAGTAATGTGCATTGAATAGACAATAGTTTATCCAGATGGAGAGAAAGAAGAGGAGAGGAGGAGTGAAAGAGGAAGAGAAGAGGAGCGAAAGAGGAAGAGAAGAGGAGCTCAGTGTATCCTAAGATGTCCCCCAGCAGTCTAGGCCTATAGCAGCATATCTAGGGGCTGGACCAGGGCAAACCTGAGCCAGCCCTAACTATTTTTTGAACGGTTTGGCCGCCTGCCTTAGTGCAGGTGGTCGGGCTGTTCTGTTCGGAGTCTTTTTTCTGTTTTTCGAGGCGTCTCGGAGGAATGGCGTCCTCCAAGACGCCGCCTCCCTCTCTCCGGCAAGGAGTAAGGATCGTCCCGCCGGGGAGCGGTGAAGACGGTGAACTTGGGGTGCAGGGACCAGAAACTTAGACACGTCCAGTCTCTGAGGAGGCAGGTCTTCATGTTCCTGGGCTCGCCTTCTCAGAGCCTGGACGTGTCCTTCAGGGTGAGGCACGGAGAGGCCTCCTACATCCTGTACGCCAGCTCGGACCAGCGCCACTGCTTCCAGTGCGGGGAGCTGGGGCACCAGAGGGCTGGGTGCATGCGAGGGAGGCGCTCTGCTGGGAAGGGAGCGGCGGCGCCCGCTGAAGAGGGGCCTGCTGGGTCCGCTGAAGGGGGGCCTGCTGGGTCCACTGAAGAGGGGCCTGCTGGGTCCGCTGAAGAGGGGCCTGCTGACCCCGCGGAAGAGGGGCCTGCTGGCCCCATGGAAGAGGGGCCTGTTGGCCCCATGGAAGAGGGGCCTGTTGGCCTCGCGGAAGAGGGGCCTGTTGGCCTTGCGGAGGAGGGGCCTACTGGCCCCATGGAGGAGGGGCCTGCTGGCCCCGCTGAAGAGGGGCCTGCTGGGCCCGCTGAGGAGGGGCCTGCTGGGCCCGCTGAAGAGGGGCCTGCTGGCCCCGCTGAAGAGGGGCCTGCTGGCCCCGCTGAAGAGGGGCCTGCTGGCCCCGCTGAGGAGGGGCCTGCTGGGCCCACTGAGGAGGGGCCTGCTGAGGCCGGCGGTCCGGCTGAGTTCGCGGGCGGCGAAGCGGAGGAGGAGATGCCACTGGAAGCTAGTGGGCTTGAGAACGAAGCACCCATAGACATCTACCCTCTAGAAGCCATCAACCGGTTTCTAGATGCAACACTTTATAAAGTAACAAACATAAATAGGTATTTCAGCAATGGCGCTAAATTCATAAGATCCATAGCTACGCACAGGAAGAATTTGGGGCCGAACTTTGTGAGCCAGAAGAAGCGTTTCCGCCTCAAGAAGTACGTCACAGAGCTGAGGAAGGCAGAGAAGGAGAAAGGTAAGAGGGTGAGGTGAAGGCAGGAGGCTCAGCGGCTCATCAGGCCACTCAGGGACTGTTCTCTTCCTCTGAGGCATCAGGTCTGGAGGCGGAGACATGGACTATGGAGATGATGATGATGATGATGATGATGATGATGGTGACATGTATGTCTATGGGTTTTCTGTTTAGAAGAGTTATATTTTGGGTGCTGGTGGAGAACTGGTGGTAAACTATTGATTGTTTGTTTTGTTTGTTCTATGGCTAAATGTTTGTTTGACGTTTAGTTGTTTGTTTATGTTTTAAATGATGTCGTAGAGTGTTTCTGTTCTCACTGAAAAGTGGACTAAAGGGATTTTTAAAACCAAACCTCTTATCTCCTCTCCTCTCCTCGCTCCTCTCTCCTCTCATCTCCTGACAACTGGATAAAAAGTGAAATTAAAGAGTAATTTGTAAAGATGTGTTACAGGAAGTCACATCGTATCTAGAGCCTCTTGTTTTTTTGTCTGTTCATTTATTGACGATAACAATATATAGAATACATAGAATATAGAATAACTCCAGCCTGAAAGACCGTGTGTTACTTAAACCCGTGAGTAAGCTCTGGAGCTCGAAGGTCAGCCGTCTGAAGTCAACAACTACAGACCTGTCTCACTCCTTCCCTTTCTTTCCAAAACTCTGGAGCAAGCTATCTTTAACCAAGTCTCCTCCTTTCTGCACCAGAACAACCTTCTGGACCCAAACCAGTCTGGATTCAAGGCCTCAACAGAGACCAGAACAACCTTCTGGACCCTCACCAGTCTGGATTCAAGGCCTCAACAGAGACTGCCCTCCTTGCTGTCTCTGAGCAGCTTCACACTGCTAGAGCAGCCTCTCTCTCCTCTGTCCTTATCCTTCTCTCCTTCTCTCCTCTGTCCTTATCCTTCTAGACCTTTCTGCTGCCTTTGACACAGTGAACCACCAGATCCTTATCTCCTCCCTCCAGGACCTTGGTATCACAGGCTCTGCTCTCTCTCTTCTCATCCTACCTCAACGACCACCTACCGGGTAACTTGGAGAGGATCTGTGTCTGAACCTTGTCCTCTCACTACTGGGGTCCCTCAGGGCTCCGTCCTGGGTCCTCTTCTCTTTTCTCTGTACACCAACTCTCTCGGCTCTGTCATCCGCTCGCATGGCTTTTCCTACCATAGCTATGCCGATGACACCCAACTGATCCTCTCGTTAGGTAGCAGCACTAATCTCTGCCTGTCTGACTGACATCTCTCAGTGGATGTCCGCACACCACCTGAACATTAACCCTGACAAAACTGAACTACTGTTCCTTCCAGGAAAAGGCTCTCCCACCCACGACCTCACTATTACCTTCAACAACTCAGTGTTGGCACCTCTCCCTGACTGCCAACATCACCGCAACAACACGTTCCTGTAGGTCCATGCTACACAACATCCTGTAGATCCAGCATCAGGAGAACATCAGGAGAATACGTCCCCTTCTCACCCAGAAGGCGGCACAGGTTCTGTTCCAGGTTCTGATCATCTCACACCTTGACTACTGTAACTCCCTCCTGCAGGTCTACCTGCTAGTCCCATCGACCTCTGCAGCTCATCAGAATGCAGCAGCTCGACTGGTCTTTAACCGGAATTCACCCACACGACTCCGCTCCTCCGCGACCTTCACTGGTTACCGGTGGTCGCCCGCATCCGCTTCACAACATTGGTACTTGAGTACCGTGCTTCGAACAGATCGGGTCCTATCTACATCCAGGACATGGTAAACCGTACACCCCAGCTCGTTCACTCCGCTCAGCTTCTGCCAATCGGCTTGTAGCTCCGTCACTGCGAGCTAAACACTCAACAAAGTCACGACTGTTTGTGTCCTGGCTCCTAAATGGTGGCATGAGCTCCCCATTGACATTAGGACAGCAGAAAGTCTCTACATCTTCCACCGCAAACTAAAAACACATCTTTACTAGATAATAAGGAAAGTAGTAGCACATAGTAGCACTTAAATTACACTTACTGATAGCACTTTGTAGTTTGGCTTTCTTGAAGAAATTGTACTTTCTTGATTCTTTTTGTTCTGAGTTTGTACTCATGGTTGAATACACTTAGTGTAAGTCACTTTGGATAAAAGCGTCAGCTAAATGTAATGTAATGTAAACGGAACAAGGTTTGTAGCATTTTTGTGTGTTTTAAACTGTTTTAAAACTGTGTTAAACTGCGACCGTGAACCGGGAGGAAATGTGAGTGCAGCTCAGTGGCATGGGCACATGGTTTTGCAGGAGACACGGTTGCAATCAAATAAATACAGAGAACATCCTGTTTTCTCATCTGAAGCTGCAGAGCCTCGGCGGAGGGGGCTGATGTAACCCGGGTCGGTCTGTTATTGGGCTGCTGTTATTGGGCTGCTGTTCCAATGTGAATCCTCGCTGCCTCTTGGCGGATGATGCATCACTCTGATCAGACCCCAGTGCAGAACGTTGCATAAAAAGAAACATTAACTTCTGACTGTGAGAATGCTCCTCTGCATCTTTCTCCATCAGTGATGCAACATCCTGGACCTCTCCTCCCTCGCGTCTCTCCGGTCCATACGTTTGCCTTTTCGCTTCAGCTCTGACGCGTGTCACACATTGAACATGTCACGGGGATGTCTGCTCTCCTGATGGAAACCAATAAACAACCACACTGATCATCTTAAAATGCATTGTCAAATGGTACAAAACATCTGTGTCTTCCGTGGACACTGTGCAGATTGTGGTTGTGTGTCAGTATCTGTGTGAGGCGGTTTTTTCCTTTAGTATTTATATTCTTGTCCGTGTGTGTGTGTGTGTGTGTGTGTGTGTGTGTGTGTGTGTGTGTGTGTGTGTGTGTGTGTGTGTGTGCAGAACATGCGTGGTTGAGCACTTTGTGGGCGATTTGTGCAGTAGATTCAAACCCCTCAGCACTCTCCATCTCTCTGTTCTTCTCTCTCTTTCTCTAGCTCTCTCCCTCTCTCCCTCTCTCTCTCTCTCTCTTTGAGTGGAGCAATAGATACACACTTAGCAGCGAATGAAGCTGCGTTCCTGATGTAGGTAGTAGATGTTCTGTGTCGGTGCTGGGATGTTGATCACTTCCTGCTCCTCTGACTTCTTTTGCTTTTGGAGAATTCTGCCGATGAAGCTCGTCGGCCTTTTCCCGCCGACAAAGTAGGAGAATCTGAAGGATTGTCTTTGGTTGTTTTAGACTTCATGCTCTCAGCCCTTGTCTCTCATATCTGTGTTCCTCTCTCCTCAGGATAACTGTGCCAGAGTGCTGCTCGTTCGCGGGGCCGACAAAGAAGTGAAGAACTACAACAGCCAGAGTCCATTTCAGGCAAGAGAGAAAACACTCTTCTTCTCTGTGGTTTGCATGAACGCAATTATAGAAAATCTATTTCAGCATCCGAAATGGTGGGAAGAAGAAGAAGAAGAAGAAGAAGAAGAAAAAAAAAAACATAGTTGGTCGCATCACATTTTCTACGTCTCATTTGTTACCATGGCAACAGTTAAAATGGTCAAGGTCAGCAGCAACGAGGGGATTCGCCAAAGTCTCTCCGGCCGTTTGGAGCGGAACCGAGAGTGTCCGATTGGTCCTCGCGCGTCTAAAGCGGCGTGTCGTCTGCAAACGGTCGACTTTGGGGAATGGGGAAAAAGTTCTCGCTGCAGTTTAGAATTGTTCTGAATGTTTAGTTTTTTGTGTTTATGAAGGAGAGCATTGGAGGAGGAGCCTCTGGAGAATTTAAATATTATTTCTCACGGAATTTTCACAAGACTGTAGCAATGTGAAGCAATCCATGAGACGATGAAATTATCTCTCATTTTGGAGCCTTCGTAGATAAAAAAAGATCTGTCTCCTAAAAATGGCGTTCCCAAACATCGTACCACTGTTATGATGTTTGGGAACAGATGCATTGAGCTGTGGGATTGTTTGCTCTTAACGTCACTCATGAGTCCTCATCGGGACGAGGTCTTACTGCCTGAACAGAACCGCGTAGTTTGGTTGTGTTTGGTTTAAATTGCTTCATAATTTTAAGCCAAACCGTGACGTTTGATAAGAAACCTAATGAAGTAGTTGTGTAGCCTTCATTTTTTTTATTTTCAGTTTGCAATGTGAAAAAAATAAGTTTCCTTCGTGATTGAGAGTGCCGTTTAGTTTGGAGGGAACGTGATTGTGTCAGAGACGAGGCTGTAGATGTTCAGTCGTTCAGCTGCGTGGCCTTGAGAGGACGTCTTCACGTTAAAACATCTACGTTGGAGCTGCAGTTTAGAGTTGTTCTGAAAGGGTTTTTATACAAAGGAGAGGGGCCTTTAATTAACTAAAGAGAATATAAAGTCATTGTTCACAGGTTTTCTGTTGCAAAGTAAAGGAAACAATAATGATATTATATAATCCACCTGTCGATCAATCCCTTCATGTTATTGCAGTGCAGCCTCCTAAAGACACGTCACCAGACAACCTGTGTGAATTACACTTCACATGTTGGCTTTAAACGTGTCACCAATGGGATGGGTCTGCAGAAGTTAGAAAGCTCTAAACACAGAACAATACCGTGAACCGAGTACTTCTGTTGCCTCAACACAACCAAGATATTTTGTTGTGTTTTGTTTTGTTCTTTTTTTTATTTCACGGTCATTTTTAAAGTTATATCCTGATGTTTTTTTACTGATCCCAACCCAGAAGTTCTGGGCCTTTTGTGTTTGGTTCCAGTTCCAGTGTGAAGGAAAAATATTCACACACTCTGAGCCCAAATGCAAAGAATGTTCAATCATTTTATAATTTACCAACGTTTCAACATGGCGGTCTTCTTCAGGGTAAAAAGGGACCGAGACAAAATACTCCAGAAATACTTCTGGAAAAAAACTAAGGATATAGAGAGAGGGAAAAGGCCTGTGTATCGATGTACTTATAGACGATAAACTCTATGCAAGGTCAGATAAAAGGTTTCAAGCCGGAGTGAACATTTAGGCCGTTGGGGTCAAATGTGATTGGCTGCTTTTTTTGGACCGCCCTGCGACCGCAATCCAGGAGAAAAGATGTGTCCTTCGAAACATGAAGGAGAATGCAGTTTAGGTGCATTGGAAAGTACGAGTAAGAGCAGGGGTGTCAAACATACGGCCCGCGGGCCGGATTCGGCCCCCCAGGGGGTCCAGTCCGGCCCGCGGGATAATTGTAAAAATGTGAGAAAAAAAAAAAATGCAAAAAAAAATTTGGAAAAAAAAAAAAAACCTCAGTATGGATTCGAACCACTGATCCTCTGATTGTAAGACGTGCATGGTAACCATTGAGCCACAGACACAATTGATCACAGTACTGACTTTACTAAAAATATTGCCTAACTGCAAGGGAGTCTGCAGAGGAGAGCCCAGGCAGGTAAACAGTGGGCTGATGTCTGAATTGTTGGTCTTTATGTTTCTAGTTTATTGAAGAAAGACCTTAAAACAGGGTTTATCATCCAAAAACCTCCAACAATGATTTAAACAGAGAGTAATATTGTCATTATGTATGCGTTATTATGCTGTGATTTTACTGGTCCGGCCCACTTGAGGTCAAAATGGGCAGCATGCGGCCCCTTAACTAAAATGAGTTTGACACCCCTGAGTAAGAGCCTCATCCAGGCGGGCGTTTATGAAGTCCCACGGGGTCCTCCAGGTCAAAGGGGGGGGTCGGGGGTCGCGGCCTCGATGGAGCTCAGGTCTCAGTGGAGCTCAGGTCTCAGTGTTACGTGCAGCTTTATTTCCATCTGCGTGATCCGGATCGATACTCCGCTCTCTCTCCTCTCCGTTGCGTCACGCGTTGGAAGAAGGACCTTTCTAGAAAGCGATCATCCGGTGGGGTTGAGCTGGAGTTTGCTACCTTTTGATGCTGCAGATTTCACATGCACAACATTACATATCATTCTGTCTCTGACTGTAAACGTGGGTTATTCATATGTCTGTAAACATGACCATCATCAGGTTTCTGCAGCAGTGAAAGCGACGAACCTGTCACGCCGTCAGTTTAAAAATGAGAAGCGTTTGAATGTTTTAGTCGCTCAGAATCAGAGACTTTCTGCTGCGCTCTCTGTGGTGGAAGAGGCAGAGCAACAAGCCACTAGACTCCGTGGACTCGCTCTGCTCTTACTATCTTTATCTCTCCTCCTACACACCGAGCAGCAGCACAGCACAAGTTGGTTTTCTGATCGGCCCGGCGTTCTGGATCATGAAGGAATACAGCAGCCGAGGTAGGAGGAGATGAAGGGAGGAAGAAAGATGAGGAGAAGAAGGGAGGAAGAAAGATGAGGAGAAGAAGCGAGGAAGAAAGATGAGGAGAGGAAGAAAGATGAGGAGATGAAGCGAGGAAGAAAGATGAGGAGGTGAAGGGAGGAAGAAAGATGAGGAGAAGAAGCGAGGAAGAAAGATGAGGAGAGGAAGAAAGATGAGGAGATGAAGGGAGGAAGAAAAATGAGGAGAAGAAGCGAGGAAGAAAGATGAGGAGAGGAAGAAAGATGAGGAGATGAAGCGAGGAAGAAAGATGAGGAGGTGAAGGGAGGAAGAAAGATGAGGAGAAGAAGCGAGGAAGAAAGATGAGGAGATGAAGGGAGGAAGAAAGATGAGGAGAAGAAGCGAGGAAGAAAGATGAGGAGATGAAGGGAGGAAGAAAGATGAGGAGATGAAGAAAGATGAGGAGATGAAGCGAGGAAGAAAGATGAGGAGGTGAAGGGAGGAAGACAGATGAGGAGATGAAGGGAGGAAGAAAGATGAGGAGATGAAGGGAGGAAGAAAGATGAGGAGATGAAGGGAGGAAGAAAGATGAGGAGAAGAAGCGAGGAAGAAAGATGAGGAGATGAAGGGAGGAAGAAAGATGAGGAGATGAAGAAAGATGAGGAGATGAAGGGAGGAAGAAAGATGAGGAGAAGAAGCGAGGAAGAAAGATGAGGAGATGAAGGGAGGAAGAAAGATGAGGAGAAGAAGCGAGGAAGAAAGATGAGGAGATGAAGGGAGGAAGAAAGATGAGGAGATGAAGAAAGATGAGGAGATGAAGCGAGGAAGAAAGATGAGGAGGTGAAGAAAGATGAGGAGATGAAGCGAGGAAGAAAGATGAGGAGGTGAAGGGAGGAAGACAGATGAGGAGATGAAGGGAGGAAGAAAGATGAGGAGAAGAAGCGAGGAAGAAAGATGAGGAGATGAAGGGAGGAAGAAAGATGAGGAGATGAAGAAAGATGAGGAGATGAAGCGAGGAAGAAAGATGAGGAGGTGAAGGGAGGAAGACAGATGAGGAGATGAAGGGAGGAAGAAAGATGAGGAGATGAAGGGAGGAAGAAAGATGAGGAGATGAAGGGAGGAAGAAAGATGAGGAGAAGAAGCGAGGAAGAAAGATGAGGAGATGAAGGGAGGAAGAAAGATGAGGAGGTGAAGGGAGGAAGACAGATGAGGAGATGAAGGGAGGAAGAAAGATGAGGAGATGAAGGGAGGAAGAAAGATGAGGAGATGAAGGGAGGAAGAAAGATGAGGAGAAGAAGCGAGGAAGAAAGATGAGGAGATGAAGGGAGGAAGAAAGATGAGGAGGTGAAGGGAGGAAGACAGATGAGGAGATGAAGGGAGGAAGAAAGATGAGGAGATGAAGGGAGGAAGAAAGATGAGGAGAGGAAGAAAGATGAGGAGATGAAGGGAGGAAGAAAGATGAGGAGATGAAGGGAAGAAGAAAGATGAGGAGATGAAGGGAGGAAGAAAGATGAGGAGAAGAAGCGAGGAAGAAAGATGAGGAGAGGAAGAAAGATGAGGAGATGAAGGGAGGAAGAAAGATGAGGAGATGAAGGGAGGAAGAAAGATGAGGAGATGAAGGGAGGAAGAAAGATGAGGAGAAGAAGGGAGGAAGAAAGATGAGGAGATGAAGGGAGGAAGAAAGATGAGGAGATGAAGGGAAGAAGAAAGGTGAGGAGATGAAGGGAGGAAGAAAGATGAGGTGATGAAGGGAGGAAGAAAGATGAGGAGAGGAAGAAAGATGAGGAGATGAAGGGAGGAAGAAAGATGAGGAGATGAATGGAAGAAGAAAGATGAGGAGATGAAGGGAGGAAGAAAGATGAGGAGATGAATGGAAGAAGAAAGATGAGGAGATGAAGGGAAGAAGAAAGATGAGGAGAAGAAGCGATGAAGAAAGATGAGGAGAAGAAGGGAGGAAGAAAGATGAGGAGAGGAAGAAAGATGAGGAGAAGAAGCGAGGAAGAAAGATGAGGAGAAGAAGCGAGGAAGAAAGATGAGGAGAGGAAGAAAGATGAGGAGATGAAGGGAGGAAGAAAGATGAGGAGAAGAAGGGAGGAAGAAAGATGAGGAGAGGAAGAAAGATGAGGAGATGAAGCGAGGAAGAAAGATGAGGAGGTGAAGGGAGGAAGAAAGATGAGGAGAAGAAGCGAGGAAGAAAGATGAGGAGAGGAAGAAAGATGAGGAGATGAAGGGAGGAAGAAAGATGAGGAGAAGAAGCGAGGAAGAAAGATGAGGAGAGGAAGAAAGATGAGGAGATGAAGGGAGGAAGAAAGATGAGGAGATGAAGGGAAGAAGAAAGATGAGGAGATGAAGGGAGGAAGAAAGATGAGGAGAAGAAGCGAGGAAGAAAGATGAGGAGGTGAAGGGAGGAAGAAAGATGAGGAGAAGAAGCGAGGAAGAAAGATGAGGAGATGAAGGGAGGAAGAAAGATGAGGAGATGAAGAAAGATGAGGAGATGAAGCGAGGAAGAAAGATGAGGAGGTGAAGAAAGATGAGGAGATGAAGGGAGGAAGAAAGATGAGGAGATGAAGGGAAGAAGAAAGATGAGGAGATGAAGGGAGGAAGAAAGATGAGGAGAGGAAGAAAGATGAGGAGATGAAGGGAGGAAGAAAGATGAGGAGATAAAGAAAGATGAGGAGATGAAGAAAGATGAGGAGATGAAGGGAAGAAGAAAGATGAGGAGGTGAAGGGAGGAAGACAGATGAGGAGATGAAGGGAGGAAGAAAGATCAGGAGATGAAGGGAGGAAGAAAGATGAGGAGAAGAAGCGAGGAAGAAAGATGAGGAGAGGAAGAAAGATGAGGAGATGAAGGGAGGAAGAAAGATGAGGAGATGAAGAAAGATGAGGAGATGAAGGGAGGAAGAAAGATGAGGAGATGAAGAAAGATGAGGAGATGAAGGGAGGAAGAAAGATGAGGAGGTGAAGGGAGGAAGACAGATGAGGAGATGAAGGGAGGAAGAAAGATGAGGAGATGAAGGGAGGAAGACAGATGAGGAGATGAAGGGAGGAAGAAAGATGAGGAGATGAAGGGAGGAAGAAAGATGAGGAGAAGAAGCGAGGAAGAAAGATGAGGAGAGGAAGAAAGATGAGGAGATGAAGGGAGGAAGAAAGATGAGGAGATGAAGAAAGATGAGGAGATGAAGGGAGGAAGAAAGATGAGGAGATGAAGGGAAGAAGAAAGATGAGGAGATGAAGGGAGGAAGAAAGATGAGGAGAAGAAGCGAGGAAGAAAGATGAGGAGATGAAGAAAGATGAGGTGATGAAGGGAGGAAGAAAGATGAGGAGAAGAAGCGAGGAAGAAAGATGAGGAGATGAAGGGAAGAAGAAAGGTGAGGAGATGAAGGGAAGAAGAAAGATGAGGAGAAGAAGCGAGGAAGAAAGATGAGGAGAAGAAGCGAGGAAGAAAGATGAGGAGAAGAAGCGATGAAGAAAGATGAGGAGAGGAAGAAAGATGAGGAGAAGAAGCGAGGAAGAAAGATGAGGAGATGAAGGGAGGAAGAAAGATGAGGAGATGAAGGGAGGAAGAAAGATGAGGAGATGAAGGGAGGAAGAAAGATGAGGAGATGAAGGGAGGAAGAAAGATGAGGAGATGAAGGGAGGAAGAAAGATGAGGTGATGAAGGGAGGAAGAAAGATGAGGAGATGAAGGGAGGAAGAAAGATGAGGTGATGAAGGGAGGAAGAAAGATGAGGTGATGAAGGGAGGAAGAAAGATGAGGAGAAGAAGCGAGGAAGAAAGATGAGGAGATGAAGGGAGGAAGAAAGATGAGGAGATGAAGGGAGGAAGAAAGATGAGGAGATGAAGGGAGGAAGAAAGATGAGGAGATGAAGGGAGGAAGAAAGATGAGGAGATGAAGGGAGGAAGAAAGATGAGGTGATGAAGGGAGGAAGAAAGATGAGGAGAGGAAGGGAGGAAGAAAGATGAGGAGAAGAAGCGATGAAGAAAGATGAGGAGAGGAAGAAAGATGAGGAGAAGAAGCGAGGAAGAAAGATGAGGAGAGGAAGGGAGGAAGAAAGATGAGGAGAAGAAGCGATGAAGAAAGATGAGGAGAGGAAGAAAGATGAGGAGAAGAAGCGAGGAAGAAAGATGAGGAGAGGAAGCGATGAAGAAAGATGAGGAGAGGAAGAAAGATGAGGAGAAGAAGCGAGGAAGAAAGATGAGGAGATGAAGGGAGGAAGAAAGATGAGGAGATGAAGGGAGGAAGAAAGATGAGGAGATGAAGGGAGGAAGAAAGATGAGGAGATGAAGGGAGGAAGAAAGATGAGGAGATGAAGGGAGGAAGAAAGATGAGGAGAAGAAGCGAGGAAGAAAGATGAGGAGAGGAAGAAAGATGAGGAGATGAAGGGAGGAAGAAAGATGAGGAGATGAAGAAAGATGAGGAGATGAAGGGAGGAAGAAAGATGAGGAGATGAAGGGAAGAAGAAAGATGAGGAGATGAAGGGAGGAAGAAAGATGAGGAGAAGAAGCGAGGAAGAAAGATGAGGAGATGAAGAAAGATGAGGTGATGAAGGGAGGAAGAAAGATGAGGAGAAGAAGCGAGGAAGAAAGATGAGGAGATGAAGGGAAGAAGAAAGGTGAGGAGATGAAGGGAAGAAGAAAGATGAGGAGAAGAAGCGAGGAAGAAAGATGAGGAGAAGAAGCGAGGAAGAAAGATGAGGAGAAGAAGCGATGAAGAAAGATGAGGAGAGGAAGAAAGATGAGGAGAAGAAGCGAGGAAGAAAGATGAGGAGATGAAGGGAGGAAGAAAGATGAGGAGATGAAGGGAGGAAGAAAGATGAGGAGATGAAGGGAGGAAGAAAGATGAGGAGATGAAGGGAGGAAGAAAGATGAGGAGATGAAGGGAGGAAGAAAGATGAGGTGATGAAGGGAGGAAGAAAGATGAGGAGATGAAGGGAGGAAGAAAGATGAGGTGATGAAGGGAGGAAGAAAGATGAGGTGATGAAGGGAGGAAGAAAGATGAGGAGAAGAAGCGAGGAAGAAAGATGAGGAGATGAAGGGAGGAAGAAAGATGAGGAGATGAAGGGAGGAAGAAAGATGAGGAGATGAAGGGAGGAAGAAAGATGAGGAGATGAAGGGAGGAAGAAAGATGAGGAGATGAAGGGAGGAAGAAAGATGAGGTGATGAAGGGAGGAAGAAAGATGAGGAGAGGAAGGGAGGAAGAAAGATGAGGAGAAGAAGCGATGAAGAAAGATGAGGAGAGGAAGAAAGATGAGGAGAAGAAGCGAGGAAGAAAGATGAGGAGAGGAAGGGAGGAAGAAAGATGAGGAGAAGAAGCGATGAAGAAAGATGAGGAGAGGAAGAAAGATGAGGAGAAGAAGCGAGGAAGAAAGATGAGGAGAGGAAGCGATGAAGAAAGATGAGGAGAGGAAGAAAGATGAGGAGAAGAAGCGAGGAAGAAAGATGAGGAGATGAAGGGAGGAAGAAAGATGAGGAGATGAAGGGAGGAAGAAAGATGAGGAGATGAAGGGAGGAAGAAAGATGAGGAGATGAAGGGAGGAAGAAAGAGTGGTACATCAAGAACAATCACAAGTAGAAGACACAACCAACAATACGAGTCAACCCAAACGTGACACTGATGTGTGATTCAGGGTGAGGAGTGAGAGGTTCAGGGTGAGGAGTGAGGAGTGAGAGGTTCAGGGTGAGGAGTGAGGAGTGAGAGGTTCAGGGTGAGGAGTGAGGAGTGAGAGGTTCAGGGTGAGGAGTGAGAGGTTCAGGGTGACACAAGACACAACGACTACAGTTGTAGTTGTTTTTCGTCTCTTTGTAGTCGTTGTGTGTCTCTTTGTAGTCGTTGTGTGTCTGTTTGTAGTCTTTTGGTGTCTTCTGTAGTCTGTTTGTATTCTGTGTGGTCACTTTGAGTCTCTTCCTGGTTGGCGTGTGTTTCTTTGAGTGACAGGGTGAATGCCCACTGAGTAATCCCTCCATGCTGGTGGGAGTGACGTTTGCATCTGAAGTAGGTCATTCCATTCCTCATTAAGAGTTTACTAATGAGGAATCCCTTTTCATACACGCGTGACTCTTGTATTTGTGTGTGTGGTAATATTATTTATTTTCCCCAGTCCAGCGAGTGGGCGCTCTGCACGCTTGTTAACGGCGTCATCAGGATCCAAATGAACTGCTGCAGAGTGCAAATGTTAACACAAAGCCATCTCCGTGTGCGCTTAATTAGGACACTGTGTGGGTGTGTGGCCACGCCATCCCATAATATCATCATCATAAGATCACCATTGTTGCATTACGACAAAAGGAAAAGATTTTGAGCATAGCCGAAAACTCCCATGATCCTCTCTGAGTGCCCCATTCTCTGGATGGAGGGCTTTTTTTTTGCAAAGAGATAAAAATTAATTTACTTTATTTAACAATCCCTCTCCAAAAATTGGTCACGTCCTCTCCACTTCCTCCAACTCTTCTTTGTCTCTTTTCTCCCCTCAAACAGTATTTTGCTTCCGTCCAATCTCACCTCTGAGCTCCTCTAAGCTTTTCATCCTCTGCCTAATTTCATCTCTTCTGCACTTTCTCCTTTGCCATTCTTCTAATCTATTCCTCCCTCCATATCCTGCCCTCTTCGCCCCCCACACATCCTCTTGGTCCTCCCATCCTTTGGCATTATTTCCCCCTCCGCTTCTCCGTCTGCCTTGTTATTACTATTCAGAGTCACGTGCAGCGAGTTACAGCCGCCGGTGATGCGTCAAAGTATCCAAATCTCAGTGTCACATGATTCCCGACGCCCGTGTAATCCGGGACAGTTTTGCTGAAGCGCAAGCAGACGCTTTTGTCAGGCAATTTCCTTTTTTTTCAGTGTATAAATAGTTCTATAAACGCTAAGCGTCAGGTTTAACCCGTTTCAGCTTAAACCCCCAGTGAACAGCTGAGTTTTGGTGCCATAGCAACGGTTGGCTCTCTCCCATCTCTCCACCTCCCAGTGCCTCAGTGGGAATGATGAGCTGCAGCAGCACCTGAAACCAGCATAACATGACTCAGAGTCAATGGGAATACAACAACATGCAACCATGGAGATGTTATGTAACTATTGTGTTTTATGGGATTAGTGTAATGTAAATGAACCGAAAGGCCGGAGTCATGAACGCAGCTTGTCAGTATATATATATATATATATATATATATATATATATATATATATATATATATATTAACAGTGGATCCAAAGGCTGAAGGGTCACTCGTAGTTTGGGCGTCTTTCAACTCATTGTTTTGTTTTTACGGCCAGCAGCTTCCCCCTCGTGGTTCACTGCTTTCATAAACTTATTTACGAGCATGAGTTGCTATTAATGCTACTCGACTGCCACCACGCTCTTTTCCTAAATCCGACCAGGTGGATGTGTTGCCTCAACACAACTTCCTGTAAAGACACAACTTCCTGTAAAGATACAACTTCCTGTAAAGACACAACTCCATGTAAAGGCACAACTTCCTGTAAAGGCACAACTTCCTGTAAAGGCACAACTTCCTGTAAAGACACAACTTCCTGTAAAGATACAACTTCCTGTAAAGAGACAACTTCCTGCGCACAACTTCCTGTAAAGACATAGGCCGTTTCTCAATCAGCGTTCTTCTCTGTACTCGTGTTCTCTGGACTCGTGAAACGTCATCAGTCGCGGCCAAAGTACTGTTCCAATTCAAAAGTCCGCTTCTCGCCAAGCACGGTGAAAATGCCCGGATGTGACTTGATCCTCCCATTTTACCGGGGATGCATCAGAGCAGACTTCAGCGTACTTGAGAGAGCCAATATCCCAGCAAACGGGGAACAATGGCGGATGAGAAAACTCACAACTGAAAGTTGACATTCTATAAATACTACCGTTGTTGAGTCACAAAATGTAATTTTAGGACGTTTTCAGGCGAGAAGTTATTTGTTTAAGCATCAAATCTGTGGTCGGTTTGTCCAGACTCATCTTATTTAAAAAGATACGCCGACGGGTTGAGGTCCTGCTGAGGGACCGTGATCCCCGTCAGCACCGGGCCGTCAGCGCTGTGCTGCCCGCCGACAGCAGCTTGATCTCGGCTGGACTTTTTGAAATGATCCGCTGGCTCCGATGTCTCCGTATCGATTAAACATGAGATATAAATCGACTTTGAGGATCTAACAAGCAATCTTTATTATTTATTCAGTCACATTAAATCAGTTTGACTGAGGGAAAGGTTACGATTTATAACTTAAGATTTTAATTTAACTTTTACTTTGAACTACAGTCTTATTACTTTTGACCGAATTGTTTGCAATCATATGTGTATCTATATAAATATATAAGTATATATATATATATATAAAATGTATAAACATATTATATATACAATTATGTGTATCTATATAAGTATATAAAATACATATTTATAAACACAATATATATATATATATATATATATATATATATATATATACAAGGATATGTGTATCTGTGTATATATATATATATATATAATATATATTTATAAACACAATAATATATATGTACATACAATGATATGTGTATCTGTGTATATATATATATGTATATAATATATATATATATATTTATGCACACAATAAATAAATATATATATATATATACAATGATATGTGTATGTCTGTGAAACCAGTGCAAAAAAAGGAGGGTTGTCATATTTTGTTTAACTGTAAAAATACTTTACAGTGAAGAATCAGAGTAACCATGACAACGACAGCTGAGGTGGTGACGTCATCAAGTCAGCTGCTGTTCCAATTCCAGAAAGACCGTCCTGTGTCCTCCCGTCCTTGAGAGTCTGGACTCCCAAGTCCAAACTCCAAAAGTTCACAAGTCTGGACTTAGCGTACTTGGTATTGAGAAACGGCCAGAACTTCCTGTAAAGGCACAACTTCCTGTAAAGACATAACTTCCTGCGCACAACTTCCTGTAAAGACATAACTTCCTGTAAAGACATAACTTCCTGTAAAGGCACAACTTCCTGTAAAGACACAACTTCCTGTAAAGACATAACTTCCTGTAAAGGCACAACTTCCTGTAAAGATATAACTTCCTGCGCACAACTTCCTGTAAAGACATAACTTCCTGTAAAGACATAACTTCCTGTAAAGGCACAACTTCCTGTAAAGATATAACTTCCTGTAAAGGCACAACTTCCTGTAAAGACACAACTTCCTGCGCACAACTTCCTGTAAAGACATAACTTCCTGTAAAGACATAACTTCCTGTAAAGGCACAACTTCCTGTAAAGACACAACTTCCTGCGCACAACTTCCTGTAAAGACATAACTTCCTGCGCACAACTTCCTGTAAAGACATAACTTCCTGTAAAGACATAACTTCCTGTAAAGGCACAACTTCCTGTAAAGATATAACTTCCTGTAAAGGCACAACTTCCTGTAAAGACACAACTTCCTGCGCACAACTTCCTGTAAAGGCACAACTTCCTGTAAAGGCACAACTTCCTGTAAAGACATAACTTCCTGTAAAGGCACAACTTCCTGTAAAGGCACAACTTCCTGTAAAGACATAACTTCCTGTAAAGGCACAACTTCCTGTGAAGACATAACTTCCTGTAAAGGCACAACTTCCTGTGAAGACATAACTTCCTGTAAAGGCACAACTTCCTGTAAAGGCACAACGCCTGTAACAAACGTTTATTGACTCGTCCACAACTCAGTGTCTTTGTTTTTGTGAGCTTTAAGCGACATTCTCGGGGATAAACAGCCACCTCCAGTGATTGTAATTCATTTTTCTCTTCTGGAAACATTAAAGCAATTTATTTTAGTACCACTTGACTTATTGTGGCTCCGATTGATGCACCAAACTGACTCGGAGGACGTAATGAGAGAGTATGTGTGTCCTCAGAACTGGAGTTTTAACCACCGGGTCTTTTGTTCTTCATCAATTTTTGATTGATTTTTCAGTCTCAGGCATCGCTTCTGTGTCACGCACAAACAAACCATTCGTCTCCATGACAACCAGGGGAGAACAGGGGAAGAATGGATGTGGGGGCGGTGTTGGCGGCGGCGGTGCCAGTAGCGGTGGTGATGGTGGGCGGTGGAATGATGATGAGGGTTAAATCGGGACTGCGTTTCTCGTTGGTGATTGGTTACCTGCTTTCATGTCGTATTACCTCATCGATTCTGATGAATTTCAACTTCCTGAATTTAAAAGGAAAAGTGCAACAACTTCACGAGGTGATGATATATCAGGCTGAGTGTCAGGGGGTTTGAGGTCCTTCGTGAGGTTGAAAATGTCAAAAGACGATAAAGACTAGATGGAAAAAGGTTACAGCCATTGACTGTATGTAAGAAATGGTCTGGGTTTTTATTCATCGGCATCTTGGTTTTACAACCGAACATTTGTTGGTGACCAAATTGTTACAATTAACTTCCATGAAATTAAATTAAAGTTTTAAGACGAAAACATGGACAACTCCCAGACCAGAGGAGTGGTGGCAGCTTGGTGACAGCTTTAACACATGAAGAAGAATATACTTCTATACAACCAGAGGAGTCGCCCCCCTGGCGGTCAGTAAAGAGAATGCAGCTTTAACACATGAAGCATATACTTCTATACAAGCAGAGGAGTCGCCCCCTGGTGGTCAGGAGAGAGAATACAGCTTTAACACATGAAGCATAGACTTCTATACAACCAGAGGAGTCGCCCCCTGGTGGTCAGTAGAGAGAATACAGCTTTAACACATGAAGCATATACTTCTATACAACCAGAGGAGTCGCCCCCTGGTGGTCAGGAGAGAGAATGCAGCTTTAACACATGAAGCATAGACTTCTATACAACCAGAGGAGTTTAGTGTGATGCAGGTCCTGAAAGTTTAATTTAACAAAGACATCTGAAAAAATGAGCCTGGCCTACTCAACATCCTTGACCTTCAAATCACCGAGTCAGGAAGTAAAGTAACATCAACAGGACAGCCTTTAGTGTGTTATTAATGCTGTTTGAATATAATACGCCGTCCAATACACAGATGGTAAACAAGATATTCGGGGAGCTCTTCATCGTGTTGAAAAGGCAAACCCCTTCACGGCTCGCTCCAAATATCTTACAGATACAATTAGTTCTGCATCAGTCACTTTTCCGGCCTCATCCGTCTCTCGTGTCACTTCCTCCTGACGCGTTGCTCCGTCACATCCACCAATCAGCCGCCGGCATCGGGGCGCCGGCATCGGGTCTCCTGCGGGAGAGCGTCCCGTCACAGATCCGTCCCACGTGGCGCCGCTGCACTATGGGAGATCCTCCTCCTCTTCCTCCTCCTCCTCCTCCTCTCTCACAGGAAGCGTCACATATGCTCCCGTGAAGAAGAGCATGATTACGACTAACGACTCGCATGTTCAGCCCCCGAAGAAAAGCCGGAATATAATATTGCATATTAATGCGGCGCGTTGAAATATTCAAGAGGAGCCGTTGCTGGTGGGAACCATCGATGTTTGAGGCTCCCAGGGGCTTTCTTTTTCTTTCTTTTTCTCAGAAGTGTTTTTATTTATATGAAGAAAAGGTCGGCTGCAGAGGGAGGGAGCAGAGTTTCACTACTCGAGCCAACGCCGCTTTAATAATGCACCTTTTCTATCTCTTCCTCCTGATGTGTGTTCTCCAGGGGATTTAGAGCAGGCTTATATAACGCTGCTGGGTTTCCCTTGAGGTGTGTGTGCACGCGCATGTGTGTGTGTGTGTGTGTGTGTGTGTGTGTGTGTGTGTGTGTGTGTGTGTGTGTGTGTGTGTGTGTGTGTGTGTGGAAGATGAACCTGAGTATTTTTACACCTGAGGTGCACTGAACGCCCTGAAACACCCGACAGCTCTGCAGGAGCGACATGTCAACAGCCAAGCAGCAACCTCTACAGCACCCTGGTGGACACTCTGAGAACACTCTGTGTGTGTGTGTGTGTGTGTGTGTGTGTGTGTGTGTGTGTGTGTGTGTGTGTGTGTGTGTGTGTGTGTGTGTGTGTGTGTGTGTGTGTGTGTGTGTGTGTGTGTGTGTGTGTGTGTTGTAGCAAACCAATGTTATGTAATGTCGGAGAGCAACTAAGTAATCAGATTTGATACCAGAAAAATATATTTGTATTCATAAATACCAGGAAACATAAAGTGTATAGCTTTTAAACAAAAGGTTATTGGGAGTTTTGTTCAGTTTGATAATAACTTTGAAATAATAACTTACAGTAAGTAAGTACTTTCCAGGGCTTTCACTCAAGACCAAGACTATGAGGGGTTGAGCTCGAGACCAAGCTTCTTTAAAACCTTTCTAGCCCCGCCCATTATCGGACAAGAAGAGAGAAGAATAAGTCAAGTGACTTTTTCCTAAAGTATCTCCTGAACCACAACGTTGATTAACTTCATTTACATTGTGAAATACAGTAAAGCCTTGTGGGAAGAGTTCTATCGGCTCAGAAAAAATTAAACTTACCGTTAAGTTTATAAACCGCGTAACCTCGACATCACCGTAACGTTTCACTAGATCGTTCATAAGAACACTTTACAAAGTGGGATTTCAATCAAAGACACTTCTTCGTAACCCTACGAGCCTGTATGAGTCTAATAAAGTATGATAGATCCTTCTATGAGTCTAATAAAGTATGATAGATCCTTCTGAGTCTAATAAAGTATGATAGATCCTTCTATGAGTCTAATAAAGTATGATAGATCCTTCTGAGTCTAATAAAGTATGATAGATCCTTCTATGAGTCTAATAAAGTATGATAGATCCTTCTATGAGTCTAATAAAGTATGATAGATCCTTCTATGAGTCTAATAAAGTATGATAGATCCTTGTGTGTAGTATATTAGTACCTGAAAATATCCAAATGCGGCCGGACTGTTTTTATCCCTACTCTCCTCCGACTTTCATGACTGCGCAGGCTTCCGTGGTCGGGGGAGGTTTCTTAGAACGCGTCACACGTCTTAAGCAGAAATGTATGCAGAGATAGATACCCAGCATGCCCCAATCCAACCATGATTAGGCATAAAGGTTATAACTTTTACATGTTTTGTTTTATTGTGATTCTTCTTGCAGATTCCGATTCTTTAGGTCATTATCTTTACAAAGAGGAGTCTTAAACTCTGTAGGTTGTTTAGACCTTGAAGCATCTGGAAAAACTCGGGGGCGGCTCAAGAAGGCATTTTTGGGGAATCTTGATCAAATTATGCTCAGATCATGCTAGATGTTCATAGTTATGATCAAAATATGGTATACAAGTTTCATTTTTGGAAATATACATTTTATTCAAAATAAAATTCTGAGTGTTAGAACTCATTTGGGGTTCATACGACTGCTTGAGCAGACCTCACTAAGACCTCTAAGGGTTAACCTCCACATGTCGATGAAGAAGTGGACCTTGACTTAAAATCGCTTTGTCAAATTTAGAGTTATGTATTTAAAGACCTATTGGGACCATGAAGGTGAATAGGGTAAAATACTTAACTGATAGATATTAACATGAAACTTCCCCAGTTAATTATTATTAGCAGGACAAAAGTGTTTTGTATTACAAGTTTTCTGAAATGTTATGTTTGAATAATGAAAATTAAACATCTAATGAATTTATGACTCGCAAACAGACAAAGGTAGTAAAATAAATTTCTTTACACTTGTTATGGAAGCAAAGTGTAACATTTACATCAGTTATGTGTTAAAGAAATTGGATTTTGTTTGCTTATAATCTAGTGAATAATAACACCATCCGTGTGTGTGTGTGTGTGTGTGTGTGTGTGTGTGTGTGTGTGTGTGTGTGTGTGTGTGTGTGTGTGTGTGTGTGTGTGTGTGTGTGTGTGGATTAGTTCCAGATGATTAAAGCTTTGAATGTTATCCAGTTCAAAGAAGAGCGTTCTCACATTATTGTGATTCAGAAGCATTTCTTCTTGTTTGAGTACTTTCTCAAATCTGGGAAATTTACGCCATTTTACGGAAAATATTTCACATAAAGAGAGAATGTCGCTCATCTGATGATGGGTTTATATTATGTCATTGTGTGCTCTTTATGTTTTACATATACTCTCTTTAAGAACTTGAAAAGATGAAATACAATAACTTTCATTTCTCTCTCCAGGTCGCCATTATCGCTGGAAACTTTGAGCTTGCGGAGCTCATCAAGAACCACAAAGAGACGGATATAGGTAAGCAAGAGCAGCTTCCTGCGCATCCAACCACCATCCATCAGCTATCCATCATCCATCCATACAGCCATCATCCATCCATCATCCATCTATCCATCCACCACCCACCATCCATCCACCCACCCATCCAGCCATCCATCTATACATCCATCCACCCACCCATCCATGCATCCATCATCCATCCATCATCCATCCATCCATCCATCATCCATCATCCATCCACCATCCATCATCCATCCACCATCCATCATCCATCCACCATCCATCCACCCACCCATCCAGCCATCCATCTATACATCCATCCACCCACCCATCCATACATCCATCATCCATCCATCATCCATCCATCCATCCATCCATCATCCATCATCCATCCACCATCCATCATCCATCCACCATCCATCATCCATCCACCATCCACCATCCACCATCCATCATCCATCCATCCACCCATCCAGCCATCCATCTATACATCCATCCACCCACCCACCCATCCATACGTCCATCCATCCATCCACTCATCCAACCATACACCCATCCATCCATCCACCCGTCCATCCACTCATCCTTCCACCCGTCCATCCACTCACTCATCCATCCCTCCACACATCCAGCCATACAATCATCCACTCATCCATCCGTCCACCCTTCCATCCATCCACGTGTCCACCCAACCACTCATCCATCCGTCCACATGTCCATCCACCACCTATCCATCCATCCACCCATCCATCCATCCACTCAGCCACTCATCCACTCATCCATCCATCCATCCATCCATCCGTCCATCCTGCACACATCCCTGAATCTCCCTTAGGGTACATTTCAAATCCCGGTGGTTTGATCCTCCTAAATGATCTCGCTCTAATCTCCTCTGCTGGATTATGAGCGCGTTGCCAAGAGGATGAGCGTTTCTGTTTACAGGACGATCCTGGACCGATCGGGCCAACAGAAAGGATCAATGCTTCTGGTGTTAGGAGCTTTCTGGCCTCCAGAGGTGTCGACTGATCTGTGTCGCTCTGTGCAGGATTAAGTCGGCATTAACGGTTCTTCTACTAACTGTGAATGTTTCTTACACAACGTAGTGCTCGTGTTGTGCGTGTCGTGGAGCTTTAAGAGAAAAACAAACATTGACAGCTTTTATAAATGACGTTTGTGTGTCAGACCAGATTAAAAGTTTGGGCTTTCGACAGCTTGTCGGGACTTGAACTCTTTTGTTTCGCTGCTCTTTGGAGGTTTAAAACTCTCGTCGACACGACGCTGAACCGAACGCAGCTTTTAAGGAGGTTTCAAGTGTCTGCGTCCCAAAGAGGCATCACATGACCCTCAGCCACTTGTTCCAGGGTTCGCTCTGTTAAAGACTGCATTCAAATGCATCATATATATAATACATGAGAGCTGTTTCACTCTGCATCTATCTGTGTGTGAGAGGAACGAGAGGGAGGTGAGAAGAGAACGATTTCTCACGAACATACAGAAATGAAGAAAAAAATTGAACAAAGTCCATGTTTTTTTTTCTTCGTCTTGCTATTTATTACCTTTCGTTGCTTAGTTTCCTCACGTAATAAGTTATTAAGTTAAGTTGTGGAGAGGCAACAGAGTGAAGCTCTAATCTTACACCTGACGGAGTTGCACTTAAAGCGAGCGACCTGAAATCCCTTACAGCTCCAATATACACACAATACACACACACAATACACACACAATACACACAATACACACACACAATACACACACAATACACACAATACACACACAACACGCTCCCGGCTGCTGGGTCCACGTCTCCAGTTGTGTTGAGTGGGAATAGGAAATGAACACGGAGCCATTGGTGTAGTTTGTGGCTCGGGGGGATTACGAGGCCTCGGAGAAAATGAGAAAACATGAACAAACAAATAAATATTTAAAGGAGGATGATGATGAAGAAGATGAGGTCGGTGGGAGGAGGCGGAGGGAAATGAATGAAGAGAGAAATCTAATCTAATCTGAAGATTTAATCCTGTGATTGCTGCCCTCTCTCTCGCTCTCTCTCTCGGCGGCGGCGACCTGGCGAAGGGCAAAACAAATGTTTGTATGTGATTCACATCTGTTGCACACACCTCACACCCCCACCCCACCATACCTCCCTCCGTCCTCCCTTCACCATCAACAACCCAGGCAACAAGTGATCGGAGGTGCTCAGCAGGTGTTCAGGTGGTCAGGTTGTCGCTCGCTCGTGTTTCGGACATCTTTGTCCCGTTTCTGTGAAATCCGTTGCGGTGGATTTTGGGGATGGGACGTCTTTACTTCTGGATTCTTGTTTGGCCGTCATGGGTTCAGCCTGCTGCAAAGGTGGGTGTCCCTCCCCCTTCCTCCCCCTTCCTCCTCCCCCACATCCTTCCAGACTCCCATCGGCCCTCCTTCCTGGAGACACCTTGTGTCACGCGGAGCCTGTGTGTGATGTGGTCTAAACACCATAAGCCCCGTGGCTTTCACAGTTTCTCTCTCTCTCTCTCTCTCTCTCTCTCTCTCTCTCTCTCTCTCTCTCTCTCTCTCTCCCCCTCCGTCCGGATGATGTAACAGTTCAGGAACACAGATCTTCTTTTTTATTGCGTCATTGTTTGAACAATTCACTACATCGTAAGGGCTCCAGACCTCCTTCAAATCTCACAAATAGCCAACTATCTACTGTTTATAAATGTAAATGCCATCAATTAAAAGAGGCACAGTCGAAGTGGCCGCGCAATAGATTTTTCAGACCGCGCAAACGATTTTTTTTCAGGGGTTAAAAATCTTTTTTGTGCCAGTGTTTCTGAGATAGGAGTGAGCCATCTCCACAATAGAAGATCTTTGATGTGACGTGTCGAGTCTTCTTGGCCAATCAGCGTCCCGTTTCTCGACATGCGCTCTCTGTACCTCTGCTAGCGCTCTGCCTCCGTAGGCACCCCCCACCCCCGCTGTCCTCCTCCGGGCGCCAGGAGTGAAGCTCGCCTAGAGCGCCACATGAGCAGCTCGGGCCGGCGCTGTTTAGGCTACTCTTGGTGGGCCCTGCTCCAGCAGTTATAGATACCATGGTGAAAAGAAAGGCAGAGCAGGTGCCCCAGAAAAAGGTCTGCCTAACGTTTAAACATGAGTGGCTAGATGAAATAGTCCAAACTGACACAGGTAGGATGAAACTTTCAGACATATTTAAATATGAAGAAAGCAAATTCTGCTCGGAGGCAAAAGCGAAAGGAGAGTTCGCTCGTGGGAAAACGTGTTTCTCTTTTGGTTAACCTGTTTTTCAGATGCTGTTCTTCAGAGACATGTGTCTTCCATAGGCCTGCAGACAAGATGAGCCACATAGCCAGATAGGCCTATCTCCCTCAATGACATTCAAATTACATGTTTTGTAGCCTAGTTTGTTGCAAACCACTCCAGTTATTAAATTGTTTATATAGGCTACCTTTAGGAAAAATGACACCATGTCAATTTAATAGGCCTATAATTATTGTTAAGCACTGCATTAGCATTTTTCTTTCAATGAAGTTCCACTTCAATGTTGTACCTGCTGAGAAATGACTAAACACCTTTGATACTTTTATTTTTTATATATATCATTATCAGTCATAACCAGTGAACCAGTCATAACCTCCCCTTATTGAAGTTCAACAAAGATCCTTTAAGTTCAACTAAACTGACTTGGTAAAACACCGTCATTAAAATGTTCCCAAAGTCCAGCCATTATAAAGGATATTGAATAAATATCAACCTTGTATACATATTGATGCATTTGCTGTCATCTCTTTGAATCCCCTATGGCTAACGCAGGCTTGTGGTAATTTTCGGCAGGTCGCGTGGTTGCGAATTGCTCACAGTGCTGAAATGTGCGCTCAGAAATAAAAGAAATTGCTCAGTGCCGGAAAAAATTAGAGGGAACATTGGTCCTCGGTATCGGACACAAAGGGTCCTTGGTATCGAACACAAAGGGTCCTTGGTCCTCGGTATCGGTATCGGACACAAAGGGTCCTTGGTATCGGTATCGAACACAAAGGGTCCTCAGTATTGGTATCGGACACAAAGGGTCCTCGGTATCGGTATCGGACACAAAGGGTCCTTGGTCCTCGGTATCGGTATCGGTATCGGACACAAAGGGTCCTCGGTATCGGTATCGAACACAAAGGGTCCTCAGTATTGGTATCGGACACAAAGGGTCCTCGGTATCGGACACAAAGGGTCCTTGGTCCTCGGTATCGGACAGAAAGGGTCCTCGGTATCGGTATCGGACACAAAGGGCCCTCGGTATCGGACACAAAGGGTCCTCGGTATCGGTATCGGATACAAAGGGTCCTCGGTATCGGTATCGGACACAAAGGGGCCTCGGTATCGGCATCGAACACAAAGGCTCCTTGGTCCTCGGTATCGGTATCGGACACAAAGGGTCCTCGGTATCGAACACAAAGGGTCCTCGGTCCTCGGTATCGGTATCGAACACAAAGGCTCCTTGGTCCTCGGTATCGGTATCGGACACAATGGGTCCTCGGTATCGGACACAAAGGGTCCTTGGTATGGGACACAAAGGGTCCTCTGTATGGAACACAAAGGGTCCTCGGTATCGGTATCGGACACAAAGGGTCCTTGCTATGGGACACAAAGGGTCCTCTGTATGGAACACAAAGGGTCCTGGGTATCGGTATCGGACACAAAAGGTCCTTGTATCAGTATCGAACACAAAGGGTCCTCGGTATCGGTATCGGACACAAAGGGTCCTTGGTCCTGGGTATCGGTATCGGACACAAAAGGTCCTTGTATCAGTATCGAACACAAAGGGTCCTCGGTATCGGTATCGGACATAAAAGGTCCTCGGTATCGGTATCGGACACAAAGGGTCCTCCATATCGGTATCGGACACAAAGGGTCCTCGGTATCGGTATCGAACACTAAGGGTCCTCGGTATCGAAGACAAAGAGTCCTCGGTATCGAACACAAAAAGGTCCTCAGTATCGAACTCAAAAAGGTCCTCGGTATCGAACACAAAAGGTCCTCGGTATCGAACAGAAAGGGTCCTCGGTATCGGTATCCAACACATCAATGCTTAAAATAATTAGCATCCCGGAACAGTATCTTCTGACCGCCCCGGTCAGAAGATACTGTTCCACCAGATCCACTTTAACATGGTCAAACCGCCTCTCTGGCACCGGGAACGACTCTAACGGGGCTTTAGTGTGGCGGTGTACTTTGGCCCATTGGCACTCAAGGCAAGTGGTAGCCCAGTGTCTTACGTCCTTTTTGAGGCCGTGCCAAACAAACTTCGCCGCCACCAGCCTCTGTGACACTTTCGAACCAGGGTGGGAGAGACCATGGATGGCATCAAAAACGCGTCGTCTCCACTCCGTGGGAACGATCGGCCGAGGATTGCCTATGGAGAAGTAGTGGCGATATGGTGCTCCACACCATGCTTCACGGCCGACGCAGAGAAAGTGGGCTGAGTGAGTGCTGGAAAACTAGCCAGCAAACGGTGGAAGTTATCCGATGTGGAGAGCAGGCCAGACAGTCGTATGGGGTCAGCCCCGCTGAGCGTGCACGTACAAGAGCAGAACGTGACAGCGTCGATCAAACGGCGGTTCTTAACATCCACCAACAGTCCATGCGCACACAAAAAATCAGTGCCAAGGAGGGGAACGGCGACTTTTGCCGTGACAAAATCCCAGCCAAACCGATGTCCTCCGAAACACAACTCAATGTACCTTGTTCCATACGTGCGGATGGGGGTCCCATTAGCCGCTTCCATCGGGGGACCGTGGCTGTCGGTCACCATGTCCAAACGGGATGCAGGCAGGACGCTCCTCTGTGCCCCCGTGTCGCACAGCAAACGCCGCCCGGAGATGTTGTCACGGATAAAAAGCAGCCTGCCCACGCGGCCGTCACGCATGGCCACTAATGAGTGTCGGCCCTGGCGTTTCCCAACCCGCCGAAACTGCATGGTGCGTGGCATTTAAGAGCCTTCGGTCCAAACTTCTCGTGATAGAAGCACAAGCCTGAAGACGACTGCTGCCGACGAGGAGAGGTTGCTGTGACAAGCGTGCAATCCTCCATTGTCACAGGAGCGACGTGCGTGGGAAAACACGCGGACATGACAGAGTGTCCTTGACTTGCCAGAAAAAAATTATCAGCTTCCGCAGCCAGTTCTCGACAGTCAGTGATTGTGGTGTTGGCCAATGCAGCTCTGAGTTGGGAAGGCAGCTGACGCAGGAACAGTTGAACGAAGAGAAAATCGGCTCTGTGCTCACCCAGGAGATCCAGCATGCGGTCCATGAGCTCAGACGGTTTGCTATCCCCCAGTCCTTGGAGGGAGAAAAGCCTGCTGGCTCTCTCAGCGTCGGACCGTTCAAAAGTCTTTAACAGGTGGGCTTTGAGCGCTGCATATTTCCCCGTAGCTGGAGGCTGTTTAAGGAGCCCCACCACTCGGGTCGCCGTTGAGTTACCGAGAGCCGACACAACGTAGTAGTACCGTGTTGCATCCGCGGTTATCTCCCGCAACGCGAACTGCGCCTCAGCCTGGGCGAACCACGCCGACGCTGACGATTCCCAGAATTCAGGGAGTTTGAGGGCAACAGCGTTCGCGGCCATGGTCGAGTCGTGTTTGCGAATACGTCAAGCAAACAAACGTCAGGGTCACCAGTGTGGAAGTTGCATTTAAAAGCAAAAGGCAATTCCTCAAGTGGAGTACACCAGTGTGTGTCTCGTTTATTTTACACCTCACAACAACAACCAAGATGGTGCTGCCCCACCAACCTAACAAGCATCGGGGCTCTACGTCATCAACAACAGCAGAACTCTTAAAGGGACCGCGATCCCGGAACAGTTATATCTACGTGTGTAACATATTACTTAAATAACTGCATGAAACAGCAGTGTGTAGAACCAGGGTGAATTATGAAGTCACATTCACCACAATAGAATATATTTAAGACTTGTGTTGCATTAGTTTATATCGTCTTTCACATAGCAGATCATTCCTTAAGTTTTCTCAGAATAATTGATGCAAACATCAGTCCTCATGCTTATTGTTCAACAGAATCAATCTCACATTGAACTCAAGTATTGACGATTAAGACGCAGAAAATTGTTCTACCAATGCATGAAAACATCAAAGGATAAGAAGTATTTTGTGTAGAGAACTTGTGCCGGCCGGATTGTTGACGTTTCGTGTTCCATCAGCAGAAGGTGAGAGCCGGGATCTGAATATCAGATCACTTGACAGGAAGCAGTAACCAGCGTTATTATTATCTTCATGCTGACACTTAGAAGCTCTTAATCAATCACTTATTTCATCTGCCGGTTCCACACACACACACACACACACACACACACACACACACACACACACACACACACACACACAAAGACAAAGGCGGGACGGAGCTGTGCGGCGTGATTGAGGAGGAAGAAATACTCTCAACATGACGTGTGGTCTTCATGTGGTTAGCGTGTGTGTGAGAGAGTGTGTTATAGTGTGTGTGTGTGTGTGTGTGTGTGTGTGTGTGTGTGTGTGTGTGTGTGTGTGTGTGTGTGTGTGGCCTGCTATATGTAATAGCTGCGCCTGGAAAGTTGTTGACATGTGGTCCAAAGAAGAGGCCGCTCTACCGCACGGAGTTCAACTATCACAGGAATTATTATTATTGTTAGTAGTAGTATATTTCAATCAGGTTTTGGATAAGATAATAGACAATATTTACTTTGCAACCACATTCTGGCAAGCATCCCTCAAAATAGTTCATAGTTGTGATAAGTACATTTCCACCTGGAAAACAATTTAAAAAACGACAGCATATGCTTGATGAATACAAAATATCATATTTTCCAGGATACTAAATCCAAAAGAGGATAAGGGCGGGGCTACAAGGTGATTGACAGCTCGACACCAGAGACGTCTCTATGTCACGCCTCCTCAGTCCAGATGTGGTCACTTCCTGTTCACTGGTTGCAAAAGAAAAACAAGATGGCGACGGCCAAATCTCAGATTTCCGGTGTGCAAAGACCTTTTTTTATTTGTTCTTGTTTCTCCATCTTTTCCTCCTGAGTCTTCTCTTTGCACGGTGAAGCTGTCTGGATCAATTATGTTGTTTAATATGTTAATATGACAAAAAGTGATATCTGTAATTAGCCAATAATAAATGCCTTTAACGGTATCAGTGGGCATCTGATAACAATATGAATTAATTAACAGTGAAATATGTGAAGAGCTTCGCAGTACCACGCGATGTCTTCTGGAAGAAACGTGTTCTCCTTTAATTTCTCACACATATTATTTAGCATATCCGCCTGGCTCTGTGTGATGTTTGCCCAATAAAACATTACAGCATGGACTCGCACCGTAAAAAAAACACATCCACAAATAAACAGAGCAGCCGACGTTGAACAATAGGCAAAAACATCCACGCAGACAACGCCGTGCTGTTTAGCGTCCTCGTCGTTTCCATTAATTCATAACACATTTCCATCTGGACATGAAGAGACAATAAACAATAAAACTGAGTCTGAGCTGAACAGCAGGAAACGACTAATGTTCATTCCACAATGTGCTCCTGAGAGGTTATTTAGTTTCTTTACAATGTCTGACTGTCACTCCAGAAGGAGACAACACACACACACACACACACACACACACACACACACACACACACACACACACACAGTGTAATGAATGAATGAATGAATGCATGGTGAGGATGTCTGCAGAAGATATGTGTTGTGTTTCTCTCAATGCAGCAGTAAGCCTGTAAGAATGATTGACAGATGGGCGTATTTATGACACCACCCGCTGCCACAGTGTGATAATCCCACAGGGAGTATGTGTCGTTCATACTCACACGCACACACACACACATACACACCTTAACCACTGCCACACTCGTCTATTCAGAGTTTGCTGCAGGATTCACAGTTTAGAGGACGCTTCTCCTCTCAGAGCTCTGAACCTGAACACGAGGCGCTTCCTGCGAGAGCCCCGGAACATGAATTTAAAAAATGCAGCGTAAAACCCTAGAGCAGGCTGACAGTCAGCAGGGTCTCTGCTGCATGGGGAATAAAAACAGACATCTAGCTGTCAGCTGGCACAAGAAACAGAATGTTAATGCATCGCATGTTCATGTCATACACACACAAGGCAGTGGGTAAAAACATGGAGCGCCACAGACTCTATGTCAGAAGTGGGCGTAGTCACCATGACGTCACCCGTTGGTTTGCGGACTGTTTTGAAGGCTGGAGTTCAGCATTTTTGGCTGTCGCCGTCTTGGTTTTTGGCCGTCGCCATCGTCTTTCTTTGTGGCCAGAAGGGTGGAGCTAAATACAGCAGCTGAATAAGACATTTTTAATGGAATAAAATGTTACAATTGACATTTCATAAAGTGAAAACACACTAAAAGGTTAAAAACACCCTGTAGCCCCGCCCCTAAAGCGTCCCCTGCTTTATGGTCTGTTTGACTCTAAATGACCATAATTTACTAAATGAACATCATGCTGTATTGAAGAAGACTTGAAACTAGAGATTGAGACATAAACTCATGTTTACAATGTTTACTGAGGGAATACATCAAGAGAAGTAGAGTCATTTATATAGACTTCTATACAACCAGAGGAGTCACCCCCTGGTGGTCAGGAGAGAGAATGCAGCTTTAACACATGAAGCATAGACTTCTATACAACCAGAGGAGTCACCCCCTGGTGGTCAGGAGAGAGAATGCAGCTTTAACACATGAAGCATAGACTTCTATACAACCAGAGGAGTCACCACTGGTGGTCAGGAGAGAGAATGCAGCTTTAACACATGAAGCATAGACTTCTATACAACCAGAGGCGTCACCACCTGGTGGTCAGGAGAGAGAATGCAGCTTTAACACATGAAGCATAGACTTCTATACAACCAGAGGAGTCACCCCCTGGTGGTCAGGAGAGAGAATGCAGCTTTAACACATGAAGCATAGACTTCTATACAAACAGAGGAGTCGCCCCCTGGTGGTCAGGAGAGAGAATGCAGATTTAAGGCACTTCAGCCTTTGCAAACCATATTGTAATTATAGAAGTGAAATTATCTACAACGTTGTTGATCGAGACATATAATAATAATAATAATAATAATAATAATAATAATAATAATAATAATAATAATAATGAAACAATAGTTTCACATTTTGGCAAATAGGTTTATCTTTTATTACTTGCTGCAAGCAGTTACTTCCTGAAATCATGTCGTCACTGTGAGGTTGCCAGGCAACAGAACTGCACGACATATCACCACTAACAAATGAGAAATGACAATTAGTTCAGCTGTTTGTGTCAAGCAGGAGTTCACGTTGGTTTATTTGTAATTCTTAAGGCTGGTCTGCAGGAATGTGAGCGTGTAAATAAAAGCTTTTATTTAATCAGGTCACATCTATGTTTTACTAAAGGAGGTTTTACGACTTCTATCGTGAGCAGAAATAACAAATTATTCATGAAAAAATATCCTGTATTTTAGTGTAATAGAGCAGGGTGCATCTTAGTTCATTTAGATCATGTTAGTTGAAAATTAATCAATTAACTCAATGCTCAACATTATTTGCGTGTATGTTCCTCTTTGTTTTATTCCATTTTAAATGAAATATCTTTGGATTATTAGACAGTTGGACTGGTTTTCTTTTGAAGGCACTTTGATCTCTGGGAAATTCTGATGGAATGTGTTTTCTAAAAATTCTGATGTTATCTTGATTTATCAGAAAATAATCAACAGATTAAACAATAATGAAGACAATTGTTAGTTTGTTGTATTTATTTCAGGAATTTATGGACTGTATTTAAAAATGTAAATACCTCATTAAAGAGTGAGATTACATAAATGAAGGCTACTTGTTAATGTATTCATCCTGTTGAAATGTTCTCTTCCATGGAACGAGGGTTTCTACTGTAATGTGGGTTACATACACACCCTCTGAAATCAATGCTATATTTGGCTGATTGTTCCAGCAGTGTATCCAGGAAGGAGGACAAATTGACTCTCTCAATTCCAACATCCTGCCAGCGAGGAAGGAGAACTTTCTTCACGCTGAGCTGATTTATTTATTCAGTAGTTTTTCACATTTTAAGTTAGCTATGACAAGCATGAAGGTCAATTATTCTGAGAACATGAGGAGCAGAGCAATGCTGTTGCGTTACGTTGTTGCGTTACGTTGTTGCGTTACGTTGTTGCGTTACATTGTTGCGTTACGTTGTTGCGTTACGTTGTTGCGTTACGTTGTTGCGTCACGTTGTTGCGTTACGTTGTTGCCTTACATTGTTGCCTTACGTTGTTACCTTACGTTGTTGCGTTACGTTGTTGTGTTACGTTGTTGCATTACATTGTTGCGTTACATTGTTGTGTTACGTTGTTGTGTTACGTTGTTGTGTTACGTTGTTGCGTCACGTTTTTGCATTACGTTGATGCGTTACGTTGTTGCCTTACATTGTTGCATTACGTTGTTACCTTACGTTGTTGCGTTACGTTGTTGTGTTACGTTGTTGCGTTACATTGTTGTGTTACGTTGTTGTGTTACGTTGTTGACTTACATTGTTGCCTTACGTTGTTGCATTACATTGTTACGTTACATTATTGCATTACGTTGTTGCATTACGTTGTTGCATTACGTTGTTGCCTTACGTTGTTGCCTCACGTTGTTGCGTTACGTTGTTGCGTTACGTTGTTGCGTTACATTGTTACGTTACATTGTTGTGTTACGTTGTTGCATTACGTTGTTGCATTACGTTGTTGCCTCACGTTGTTGCGTTACGTTGTTACATTACGTTGTTGCGTTACGTTGTTGTGTTACATTGTCGTGTTACATTGTCGTGTTATGTTGTTGCCTTACGTTGTTGCCTTACATTGTTCCATTATGTTGTTGCATTACGTTGTTGCATTACGTTGTTCCATTACGTTGTTGCATTACTTTGTTGCATTACATTGTTGCATTACGTTGTTGCCTTACGTTGTTGCATCGTTATTAGAATTACAGATGATGTCACACAAATAGCATGTGTGCATCCGCTGCATTAGTAACTGCTTATTTTCAGACAATACTTCTCAGACTTCACGATGCAAAGTAGAGCTCAGCACTAATTTTTAAAAGCGGCTTCCTTTTGGTTGCCAAAGCTGCAAACATGGTTGCCATTTTCAATCACCTTATCTTTTGATTAATTAAGATATCATGCAGTCAGCTTAACAATGAAAATGGGACATAAAAGACTAAACTGGGAAGCCCTCACGTGAACGTCCCTCCATATTTCATATGTCGACTAGCTCTTAATGGCGTTGCCCAGTATGGAGGTCTGCCCTCATCCCTGCATCATTGCATACTTTATGACAGCATATGCTGAGCGTGTAGCCATCTGGTCGTCGCTCGTGGACGGTCGGTAAAGAAAAGAGAGGCGGAGCTTCAACGAGACGTCAATAACCAGCACGATGGCAGAGCGTGAAGTCGAGCGGAGTGGAAGCGGGGCGACGCGTGTATTACATCACGCGGCTGGCAGGTGTGCACGCTGATGTGTAAGCGCAGCTTTAATGATGTCACCCACTGAGTTGCTTAGCAACAACAAGGATATGTTCGCTCAAAATGTGGTTTCTCTCTGTTTGCTGGAAGCGAACTAGAATGAAGCCAAAGTTCACATCATTAAGGAGGGAGTGGAGACAAATATTCAACCAACATATGTGGAATAACTTGAATATGCAAATACGGCATTAGCTTATTAAAATATGTCAAGAGATATCCTAAATTCCCTCTAAAAGAAAAACTAAACTAACTAAATTAATGTCAACAAAATGAAACAATCATTTTGAATCTGGTTTCATCCAATGTTCAGAATGTTCCCCGTTATTGCACTCTGTGTATTGTTACATGTGTATTGTTACATGTGTATTGTTACATGTGTATTGTTACATGTGTATTGTTACATGTTAAATGTTATGCACCTCCCGCCAGGACAAATTCCTTGCATGTGAAAACATACATGGCAATAAATGGTTCTGATTCTGATGTTCAGATTTATGTAAATACTGTCAACAGCCATAAAAATGAAATAAAACATCTATTCTCTTTACGTTGTAGTATAAATCAGGCTCCCCTTTATGAATGTTTTACTATATTATTAGTTTGCTATGAGTTTGTCCCTTATTAAAAAACAAAGCTCAGTTGATCATCGTCTTCATCGTGTCATTTTTCAATGTCTTTGTTTTGATAATATTAATCCTCATAAGATAACATTGATGTAAAGTATTACGCTCCAATATGATCTAAAATTATGCAAAAAGTTGAGGACAAAACTGAGAAGCGACTTCCCAGAAATCACTGAATTGAAAGTACTTGAATGTTTTATTATGAAGCAGTTCAACAGTTCAAAAGACAACATGAGAAAAGTAGTTTTAGTTAACAGTGAAGCACATAAAGGAGTTATAGATACCAGTCTGAACCTGGGAACCAGCGTCTTGTATCTCCTTAAAGAAACAACATTCATATCATTCTGAAGTAAATGTAGCCGTGCATTTCTGTTTGTTCTGTTTCTCAACACTGATGTTTATAAAATGTGTTCTTCGGCTTTTTTCTGTTCGTTATACAGTTTAGTCTTTTCTGATTATTTTAACTTCCCGGTCAGTTTGAAGAGTATTATAACTTCTGGATTCCACTTTCTGTCTTTTTGAGCTTCACAAAGCCAGCTGTCGTGAAGCTTTCAACCTGTGAAAGGTTTAATCTTGGAGTCGTTAAGTGTTTGAATGCGTAATGTTTTAGAAACTCAGATTTCATAAACAAGTTTCATCTGTGTGAATCTGCTTTGCTCTGAAGAAGTGACATTGAATAAAGACTTCAGATGAGCTGAATGTCATTTACTTAGTATTGTTTATACTATATAGTATAGTTATGTTAGCTGTACTGTCACTGTTTGAATCATAGACTTATTATGAGGCGAGTCCTGATGTTGTCTTTCCTAAACCTGAGGCATTAGTTGTGTTGTCTTCACAACAACGTGGAACTAAATGACACACAAAAAGCCTCAAATGCTGAATTATCCAACATATCCTAATGCAATATTTCAGATGATATTTCACAAGAAGTTTTCCTATTGAATTTCAACAACAGTGTCAACATTTTAAACTTCCGTCTTTACAGGAAACTACTCAGTTAGGTTTAACTAAACTACTCAGTTAGTTTAACTAAACTACTCAGTTAGTTTAACTAAACTACTCAGTTAGGTTCAACTAAACTACTCAGTTGGTTTAACTAAACTACTCAGTTAGTTTAACTAAACTACTCAGTTAGGTTCAACTAAACTACTCAGTTGGTTTAACTAAACTACTCAGTTAGTTTAACTAAACTACTCAGTTAGGTTTAACTAAACTACTCAGTTAGTTTGACTAAACTACTCAGTTAGTTTAACTAAACTACTCAGTTAGGTTTGACTAAACTACTCAGTTAGTTTAACTAAACTACTCAGTTAGGTTCAACTAAACTACTCAGTTAGGTTTAAACTACTAAACTACTCAGTTAGGTTTAACTAAACTACTCAGTTAGGTTTAAACTACTAAACTACTCAGTTAGGTTTAACTAAACTACTCAGTTAGGTTTAAACTACTAAACTACTCAGTTAGGTTTAACTAAACTACTCAGTTAGGTTTAAACTACTAAACTACTCAGTTAGTTTAACTAAACTACTCAGTTAGGTTTAACTAAACTACTCAGTTAGTTTAACTAAACTACTCAGTTAGGTTCAACTAAACTACTCAGTTAGGTTTGACTAAACTACTCAGTTAGTTTAACTAAACTACTCAGTTAGGTTTGACTAAACTACTCAGTTAGTTTAACTAAACTACTCAGTTAGTTTAACTAAACTACTCAGTTAGTTTAGACAGGAGATTAGAGGAACATTACATATCTTTGTCATCTTGAGTCTCTTCGCGCAGCTTCTCCCTCATGTGAGCGAGAGGAAGAAGGAGGTGTGTGAGGGGGCGTGGCCACGGCAGTCGTGTGTGTGTGTGTGTGTGTGTGTGTGTGAGCGGAGGCTTACCAGGCAGGAGGCGGTGGCTCCTGGAGGTGTGAGCGGCATCATGTGCGCGGCGCGCGGCAGCTCCTCTGCGCGGAGTCGCTGTCCGCGGTGCTGAACGGGGAAAGTCTCTGGAACAAAACGAGTCTCGTGACGCGCGCGAGCCGCGAGGAGGCGAAATGAAGTCGATCATCAATGCCTTAAAAAAGGAAGGTAAGCATCCGGCGTCCTCTGCGGGGATTCACACTTTACAACCGGCCGCTGCGGAGCGTTCACGGCCAACTGGGAAAAGTCCACACGCACGCGTTGTAGTGTGTTTGTGTCTCTTTGGTTTGTGTTGTGTTGTGTTGTGTTGTGTTGTTTGTGTTGTTTGTGTTGTTTTGTGCACCGTCGCTCTGAGGATGAAGCTGCGGGTCCGCGCGCGTTCAGGCTGCGAGAATAAGAGTTGTGTTCTTTCTTTTCTTTCTTTTTATTGTTCGCTGGAAAAGAGAAATGGGAAAAGAGAAATGGGAGAGCTGCACTAGTTTGTAGGTCAGAGAGAGAGAGAGAGAGAGAGAGAGAGAGAGAGAGAGAGAGAGAGAGAGAGAGAGAGAGAGAGAGAGAGAGAGAGAGAGAGAGAGATGACGACTGTACGTGCCGTTCACCCAAAAAACACCATCTGCCTGCGCGTGAAAATCTCCGATTCATCTGCCGCTGTTTTCTCAATGAAGAAGGGTCTGGGTCTGGATCTGGGTCTGGGTCTGGGTCTGGATCTGGGTCTGGGTCTGGGTCTGGGTCTGGATCTGGGTCTGGATCTGGGTCTGGATCTGGGTCTGGGTCTGGATCCAGATCCTGCAGGAAGGAATAATTAATGTTAATGCTCTCATAAAGAACCTCTCATTGACATTAATGAGGTTTATTGGATTAATAGAGCTGCTGTGGTGGATTGCATTGATGCATTAGTGTGTGTGTGTGTGTGTGTGTGTGTGTGTGTGTGTGTGTGTGTGTGTGTGTGTGTGTGTGTGTGTGTGTGTGTGAGAGAAATTGAAGCCTCCAGTGGCAGAATGCATTCGTAATATTTTTAGTTTTCTGAATTCTATTCTTGGAAGAAGAAGAAAAACTGCAACAAAGATGTAAAATGATTCCCTTCAAACAAATGTTTCGACACATTTGAACATTTGTAGCGGTTTATTTTTCAGCTTCTGGGTTTCTGAGCGCTCAGATCTGAAGGTGACTTGTGACTTGTTTTTGTGTGATGAAGTCCATCCTCCCTGCTTCACTGTCTCCCTCCATGAGAAACACTATATATATGATATGATAAACACTATAAATATGATATTATAAATAGTGGAGAGAGTACATTGAGGTTTCCCGGGAACGTATGAATCATCACCGCTTTGCGTCACCGACAGTGGAGTCTCACATAACTGTCATGTTACCCATCTGTCATCTCACAAGCGCAGCAAAGCATTGTGGGATGTAAAACATGTAAAACATGTAATATGAACATGTAAGGAATCGGTTCCCCGTTTGTTGGAGCTGTGAATCTGATATTTCTTTAAATCTGCTTTAAACATTTTAAAGTGAACTGTTTAATGTCTTCTGAACCAGAACTGAGTTATAGTTATAGATATGATCTATGAGCTCTTTTAAAAATGATTCATGTTCAAAAACAAACTTAAATGTTTTTGCTTTAGTGACTCTGTGGGTAAAGTTTTAGTTTGAGGTGAAAAGAAACCAATTTGTTTAGATATTAAGCGATATTAAGATGTATTAAATCATCACCAAACGTTCAAAGATTCAAATATGTGTTCTTTCTGAGTAGTTCATGTTTATTTTTATAATTGAAACAAATATGAAAATAAGAAAACTTTACAAACACGTTCTCAACATAATGAGAAACAAGGATGTATTTGAATAAATAAACAGGAATATTAACGTCAATTTAGAAAAATAGGACTCATTAAATATATAAATTCTTCTTCTTTAAAGAGTTCCTCAGACATGTTGACGGTTCCATCACTTTTCTTAGTGTTTAGAAGTTTGAGATTCTTGAAATATTCTTAAATCAACATATTCAATCCAGTAAAAGTTGGGTAGCTTTTGTTATTTGACATATTTCACACCGCATTGAGGGAATATGTTGAAGCGTGTCCGACGTGAACAACTGGAATCAGATGATCTGCTCCTCCTCGGCTGCAGGCGACCTGACCCTGATGAAGTTCTCTCCTGGCAGACCTTGACCTCCATTCAACTTCTCATCCAAATTTAGAGTTTTCTTTTTTGTTGCTCCATTTCTTTCCCTTTCTCTCTGAGTGGATTGCAGCATGAACTATAAAGCAGGTTCAGGTGGACGGGACGCGCCTGGAGGTCTGTTCTTCAGCCAAAGCTCATTTATTTACTATAACTTATTGTCATATTTGCTGGTCTTACATGGTCTGTCTGGATCGGGTGTCGCATGTTTCCCTTGACCTTGGATTTGAGTTTCAATTAAGAAAAAAATGTAAATGTTGGTGACAAAAGCACGTTAAACACAACATGTCGCCACAAACTGTTTCTGGAGAGACAAACAAAAGAGCATCGTCTTCCTGTGAGAACTCGCCGTACAGCATATAGCGTATTAGCATCACGTCGTTTAGCTCCTCTGAGCGCCTCCTCCGACATGTATCCTGCGCTTCCAGAGCATTTCATCATATGGATCCCACTGATTGCTTTTCCACCAACTGTTACATAAGACGCAGTTTAACTCCATGATTCGTCTACGTGAGCGAATGTGTGCGAAGAGATCCGGACAGAAAGAGGCAGCGAGTCACCGCTATAGGAGCGTCTTTTACTCGCCTCAGCTCGCATGCTAGCTCCTGGATGTGCTAGCTCCTTAAACGTTAGCACGTCTCTTCATCAACACGCCTGCTGCAGACGCACGCACACACACACACACACACACACACACACACACACAAACACACAAACAAACACACAAACACACACACACAAACACACACAAACACACACACACACAAAGAGGGAGTGAGTCACCGCTAGAGGAGCATCTTTTACCCGCCTGGATGTGCTAGCTCGTTAAACGTTAGCACGTCTCTTCATCAACACGCCTGCTGCAGACGCACACACACACACACACACACACACACAAACACACACAAACAAACACACAAACACACACACACACAGAAAGAGGGAGTGAGTCGCCGCTAGAGGAGCATCTTTTACCCGCCTCATATCGCATGCTAGCTCCTGGATGTGCTAGCTCGTTAAACGTTAGCACATCTCTTCATCAACACACCTTCTGCAGACACACACACACACACACACAAACACACACACACACAAACACAAACAAACACACAAACACACACACACACACACACAGAGAGAAAGAGGGAGTGAGTCGCCGCTATAGGAGCGTCTTTTACCCGCCTCATATCGCATGCTAGCTTCTGGATGTGCTAGCTCGTTAAACGTTAGCACGTCTCTTCATCAACACGCCTGCTGCAGACGCACACACACACACACACACACACACACACACACAACAAACAAACACACAAACACACACACACACAGAAAGAGGGAGTGAGTCGCCGCTAGAGGAGCATCTTTTACCCGCCTCATATCGCATGCTAGCTCCTGGATGTGCTAGCTCGTTAAACGTTAGCACATCTCTTCATCAACACACCTTCTGCAGACACACACACACACACACAAACACACACACACACAAACACAAACAAACACACAAACACACACACACACACACACACAGAGAAAGAGGGAGTGAGTCGCCGCTATAGGAGCGTCTTTTACCCGCCTCATATCGCATGCTAGCTTCTGGATGTGCTAGCTCGTTAAACGTTAGCACGTCTCTTCATCAACACGCCTGCTGCAGACACACACACACACACACACACACACACACACAGAAAGGTCTGGGATGTCAGTCTGGAAAGGTGATGAAGACTCGTTCGTGATGTTCAGGCTTTCGTGTAAAGCCACCAGCAGAGAAACCGCGCCGCAGCTAAGCAGCGACGATGGCCGCCCAGCGTTGTAATAATGGAGTCAGTAATCAGGAGGCGCTTGTTGGAAATGGCCTCCGTCCTGCTCCCTTCGCTCCCTGCTCTGGTGGAATAGCGAGGAGAGCTGGTGGTTGTAGGCGTATTGGAGGAATGCTTCTTTGGGGAAATCAATCAAGGCCAACCTCCATTACTGGTTGGGTCCAACAGTGCAGGCGATGGGAACGCTGGGGTTGGGGGTCAGAGGAGCTCGGCTCATGGAATCCTCATAATCATGCTAATGGTGGTCAGAAAGAGCAGTGTGGAGCCAACCAGCCATCTCAGTGCAATATTGGTGTGTGTGTGTGTGTGTGTGTGTGTGTGTGTGTGTGTGTGTGTGTGTGTGTGTGTGTGTGTGTGTGTGTGTGTGTGTGGTGCCGTGTGGCGGAGTGGGTGTGAGCTCTCCATACATGGTGGACTGTATGAACGCGCCGTGTATTGCGTGGGTCGGACACTTTTTCCCCCCAGTCCACCCCTGATGTGGACTATATGGTACTGAAGGCCTAGCTCGAAAACGCAGTGCCCGCCACTGATATATATATATATATATATATAGTCAGACTTGTTGGGAGAATATGTGCACCTCATGCACATCTATATATATATATCCACTGAGAGAAAGAATAGCACATGAGAAGAAGCAGGTAAGTTATTTATACGTCCATCTCCATCTCCTCTTCCAAAGGTACACAAGCGCTGGTGTGCACTTTGTTTCCAGCACACTTATGGCTTTGGGGGATGTGGGTGGGGGTGGGGTTATCTTCTTAGATACCTTTTGGATTCATAGTATAGATTTCAGCTCCATCAGTCCGTGACCTCCAGCGTTTTTTTGCGGTCGAGTGCTTAGCGGTCGATGAGAGTCAGTCTTTCTGAGTTTTGAGGCCGCGGTTCTCTGCCGAGAAAACGGTGGATTGCTCTCTGCGGGTCGGAAGTAAGTCACTGCCCCGAGCGAGGGAGTTCAAGCGCCTCAGAGTCTCGTCGGATAAAATGCAGCGTGAAAACGACAGGCGGTTGGCAGGATGCAGGTGTTTTGTAGCAGGCCGTCGTGGTGAAGAGGGAGCTGAGCCGGAACGCAAAGCTCTCGATCTACCGGTCCATCGAGGTCCCGATCCTCGTCGATGGTCATGAGCTTTGGGCGGTGGCCCGACCACTGGGTGGTATAGAGCTACGTCGGCCTAAGGTACATTTTCTCAGGACTGAGGAGGAGACTGGGGCCATGCAGTCAGTGATGGAGAGAGTAATCATGGCGGTGCTTGTGGTGTGTGTTGAGTCCTTCCCCTTCCAGACATGTACTTACTTAAAGGTGCTCCTACGAACACTGTGCCACAGTGACAAGAGGCAAAGTCACGCCCAGACGTGCTGAAAGTCGCCGTTTGTGTTTGATAAGGTGGCATAGAATTTTGAGCCACCGTTCTTACGTAACATTTCTATGCTTGTTACATGACTAAGAAGCTAACTTTGCTACATTAAGCTACATTTGTTAGCTACATTGTTAAGCCACAATGTTACATTGTTAAGATGCATTGTTGAGCTACATTGTTACATTGTTAAGATACATTGTTAAGCCACATTGTTAAGCTACGTTGTTAAACTACATCATTAAACTACATTAAGCTACATTGTCAAGCTAGATTGTTAAGCTACATTGTTAAACTATATCGTTACATTATTAAGATACATTGTTAAGATACGTTGTTAAACTACGTTGTTAAGCTATATCGTTACATTATTAAGATATATTGCTAAACTACATTGTTAAGCCACATAAAATATATCGTTACATTAATACATT
>JBAMJR010000569.1:0-30000 GCA_038501785.1 Myoxocephalus aenaeus
GTCGGGAGGTGAGCAAGGTTGGATGGGGTTTGAAGTCGCAAGATTGTTGCCGTCTTTTTTCCACCGACTCAATTTAGCTGTACTTTTAACGTTATTAAAAGGGTTAGGGGGTTAGGGTTAGGGTTAGGATTACGGAAGAAAACCACGTGGTGTGATCCCTCAGCTAATATCTTTTGTTCTGAAGCCGCCAGAGACTTGAACGTCGCACTTGTCAATACTAACTAGTGGATTACCGATCGATTGGTAGGAACCTCGACATTGTGGGACCTCGGGAAGGCCCTTTTCTGACATGTTGCGTCAAAAGCGTGATGATCCCTCGCAATGTGTTGGCCTTGCGTCAGAGCTTGACCCTGCGTGTGCTTTGACATCAGGGCTATACTCTTTATGTGGTCTTTGACAGCACGGCTAGACTCTCTGCGTGTGCTTTGACATCAGGGCTATACTCTTTATGTGGTCTTTGACAGCACGGCTGGACTCTCTGCGTGTGCTTTGACATCACGGCTAGACTCTTTATGGTATTCAAGCCTTCACATTCTTCCATCGTTTTATTTCTTTAACCCTCTGGGAGGGGACTTGAGGTGAGACATGCACCCCCAGGTGGTTGGGTTCAGTAGAAAACCACTGGTAGTGGTATATTAATTGATTGTGAGTTCAAATCAAATACCTTGAGGTGAGACAGCTAAGTAGTCATCCTCAATACAGGTTTACAATAAAGGACTTGAGATGACGTCATAAACCGACTTAAGGTTAGGTGTGGAAGATGATGCTTTGTGGTTAGGGGGTGTGCATCTGCAAAAAGAGGGCAGCCCATGAGCCACATGGGAGGTGTCCAGAGACTGGCGGGTTAGGTTTGGGGTTGAGTTAGGGGGGTTGGGTTAGGTTTTTCATCTTTACTCATGAATCTCCCTACGTTCGCCCGACGGCTTGGTAGTTGAATGGAAACTCACGGCGGTGCACGGGCCGACGCATGTCATTTAGTAATACCTCCTCCGAAGATCTATTCACCCAGTGGGCAGTATTCATAAGGGGATGGTAAGAGGTAAAGTAAGAAGGAACCGGGTTGGGGTCCATATTGGTCAAATGATTAGTATGGGTAAGCTTTTGGTTGAGTAAGGCAAGGCAAGGCAAGTTTATTTGTATAGCACATTTCAACAACAAGGCGATTCAAAGTGCTTCACATAAAACCATTAAGAGCATCAAAACATAATGCAGAGAAAACAGGATTTAAAACAGTTAAGAAACATTAACACAGTAGAAAACAGGATTTAAAACAGTTAAGAAAACATTAAAACAGTCAAAAAGATAAATAAAAAATAAAAATTGAATAAAAGTTGCAGTGCAGTTTAAGAAATAAAATGCAGTAGTGAGATGCAGCAATTGAATCTGGATGAATTAAAGGCAACAGCAAACAGAAAAGTCTTCAATCTGGATTTAAAGGAGCTGAGGGTCTCAGCAGACCTGCAGCTTTCAGGGACCTTGTTCCAGATATGTGGAGCAGAAAAGCTGAACGCTGCTTCTCCATGTTTAGTTCTGACTCTTGGAACAGAAAGTAGACCCGTCCCAGACGACCTGAGGGGTCGGGATGGTTCATAAGGTAGCAGCAGATCACAAACATACTTAGGCCCTAAACCATTCAGTGCTTTATAAACCAGCAGCAGGATTTTAAAGTCAATTCTTTGTTTGACAGGAAGCCAGTGCAAAGACCTCAGAACTGGTGTGATGTGATCCACTTTCCTGGTCTTAGTGAGGACTCGAGCTGCAGCGTTCTGAATCAGCTGCAGCTTTCTGATTGACTTTTTACAGAGGCCTGTGAACACACCGTTACAGTAGTCCAGTCTACTGAAGATAAATGCATGGACAAGTTTCTCCAAATCCTGTTGAGACATAAGTCCTCTAACCCTTGATATATTCTTCAGGTGGTAGTAGGCTGATTTTGTAATTGTCTTGATATGGCTGTTCAGGTTGAGGTCTGAATCCATAACTACACCTAGATTTCTGGCTTGGTTTGAGGTTTTTAACGTCAGTGATTGAAGCTGAGCGCTGACTTTCAAGGTAAGGTGCTGGTAGGAAATTGGTAGAAGTTAGGTGAGAGGAACTGGGTAGGGGTTATTATTGGTAGAGTATTGGTTCAGGTAAGTACTTGTTTGAGTAATGTGCTGGTAGGAAATTGGTTGAGGTTCGGCGAGAGGGCCGGTGAGTGGGTTGAAGTTAGGCGTGAATAGGTAAGTGGTTGAGGTAAGGTAAAAGGACTGGGTTGGGTTAGCAATAGTTGAGGTCAAGGTTGAGTTTAGGCGCTGGTAGGTAGTGGTTGAGGTTAGGTGAGAGTTTAGGCAAATTCCTGGTTGAGTTTAGGTGTTGGTAGGCAATTGGTTGAGGTTAGGTGAGAGTTTAGGCAAATTCCTGGTTAAGTTTAGGTGTTGGCAGGCAGTTGGTTGAGGATTACGGAAGAAAACCACGTGGTGTGATCCCAAAGCTAGAGGATGGTGGACAACAGAGGATGCTCTACTAGGGCCACTTGGTTTTAACTAGCTAGCATGCTGCTACCGGAAGTTAGCTTTCTATAGGGTCTACAGACTTGTGCTTTTAGAATCCTGTTCAAGGCTTCCAGGACAAGGATCACATCAAGTTTCAAGCACTTTTACCTTTTTTCTGAGGAGATATGAACTGTTGAAGGAGTAAAATTGGTGTTTTGGGGGGGCTTTGACATCACGGCTAGACTCTTTATGTGGTCTTTGACAGCACGGCTAGACTCTCTGCGTGTGCTTTGACATCAGGGCTATACTCTTTATGTGGTCTTTGACAGCACGGCTAGACTCTCTGCGTGTGCTTTGACATCACGGCTAGACTCTTTATGTGTGCTTTGACATCAGGGCTATACTCTTTATGTGGTCTTTGACAGCACGGCTAGACTCTCTGCGTGTGCTTTGACATCACGGCTAGACTCTTTATGTGTTCTTTGACAGCACGGCTAGACTCCTTTGGCTGCCCCCGCTGGCCGCCGGCGTTACTGCACGCTCGAGCCGGCATAAACTGGTTAACTTGCATCCATAGTTTCCCAGGTTAGGCTATACCTGGTTAGGGGGTAGGATTACGGAAGAAAACCACGTGGTGTGATCCCTCAGCTAATATCTTTTGTTCTGAAGCCGCCAGAGACTTGAACGTCGCACTTGTCAATACTAACTAGTGGATTACCGATCGATTGGTAGGAACCTCGACATTGTGGGACCTCGGGAAGGCCCTTTTCTGACATGTGCGTCAAAAGCGTGATGATCCCTCGCAATGTGTTGGCCTTGGCGTCAGAGCTTGACCCTGCGTGTGCTTTGACATCAGGGCTATACTCTTTATGTGGTCTTTGACAGCACGGCTAGACTCTCTGCGTGTGCTTTGACATCAGGGCTATACTCTTTATGTGGTCTTTGACAGCACGGCTAGACTCTCTGCGTGTGCTTTGACATCACGGCTAGACTCCTTATGTGTGCTTTGACATCAGGGCTATACTCTTTATGTGGTCTTTGACAGCACGGCTAGACTCTCTGCGTGTGCTTTGACATCACGGCTAGACTCTTTATGTGGTCTTTGACAGCACGGCTAGACTCTCTGCGTGTGCTTTGACATCACGGCTAGACTCTTTATGTGTGCTTTGACATCAGGGCTATACTCTTTATGTGGTCTTTGACAGCACGGCTAGACTCTCTGCGTGTGCTTTGACATCACGGCTAGACTCTTTATGTGTTCTTTGACATCAGGGCTATACTCTTTATGTGGTCCTTGACAGCACGGCTAGACTCTCTGCGTGTGCTTTGACATCACGGCTAGACTCTTTATGTGTGCTTTGACATCAGGGCTATACTCTTTATGTGTGCTTTGACATCACGGCTAGACTCTTTATGTGTGCTTTGACATCAGGGCTATACTCTTTATGTGGTCTTTGACATCACGGCTAGACTCTCTGCGTGTGCTTTGACATCACGGCTATACTCTTTATGTGGTCTTTGACAGCACGGCTAGACTCTCTGCGTGTGCTTTGACATCACGGCTAGACTCTTTATGTGTGCTTTGACATCAGGGCTATACTCTTTATGTGTGCTTTGACATCACGGCTAGACTCTCTATGTGTGCTTTGACATCAGGGCTATACTCTGTATGTGGTCTTTGACAGCACGGCTAGACTCTCTGCATGTGCTTTGACATCACGGCTAGACTCTTTATGTGTTCTTTGACAGCACGGCTAGACTCTTTGCGTGTGCTTTGACATCAGGGCTATACTCTTTATGTGGTCTTTGACAGCACGGCTAGACTCTCTGCGTGTGCTTTGACAGCACGGCTAGACTCTCTGCGTGTGCTTTGACATCACGGCTAGACTCTTTATGTGTGCTTTGACATCAGGGCTATACTCTTTATGTGTGCTTTGACATCACGGCTAGACTCTTTATGTGTGCTTTGACATCACGGCTAGACTCTTTATGTGGTCTTTGACAGCACGGCTAGACTCTTTATGTGGTCTTTGACAGCACGGCTAGACTCTTTATGTGGTCTTTGACATCACGGCTAGACTCTTTATGTGTGCTTTGACATCAGGGCTATACTCTTTATGTGTGCTTTGACATCACGGCTAGACTCTTTATGTGTTCTTTGACAGCACGGCTAGACTCTTTATGTGGTCTTTGACAGCACGGCTAGACTCTCTGCGTGTGCTTTGACATCACGGCTAGACTCTCTGCGTGTGCTTTGACATCACGGCTAGACTCTTTATGTGGTCTTTGACAGCACGGCTAGACTCTTTATGTGGTCTTTGACAGCACGGCTAGACTCTCTGCGTGTGCTTTGACATCAGGGCTATACTCTTTATGTGGTCTTTGACAGCACGGCTAGACTCTCTGCGTGTGCTTTGACATCACGGCTAGACTCTTTATGTGTGCTTTGACATCACGGCTAGACTCTTTATGTGGTCTTTGACAGCACGGCTAGACTCTTTATGTGGTCTTTGACATCACGGCTAGACTCTTTATGTGTGCTTTGACATCACGGCTATACTCTTTATGTGGTCTTTGACAGCACGGCTAGACTCTCTGCGTGTGCTTTGACAGCACGGCTAGACTCTCTGCGTGTGCTTTGACATCAGGGCTATACTCTTTATGTGGTCTTTGACAGCACGGCTAGACTCTCTGCGTGTGCTTTGACAGCACGGCTAGACTCTCTGCGTGTGCTTTGACATCAGGGCTATACTCTTTATGTGGTCTTTGACAGCACGGCTAGACTCTCTGCGTGTGCTTTGACATCACGGCTAGACTCTTTATGTGTGCTTTGACATCAGGGCTATACTCTTTATGTGTGCTTTGACATCACGGCTAGACTCTCTGCGTGTGCTTTGACATCACGGCTAGACTCTTTATGTGGTCTTTGACAGCACGGCTAGACTCTTTATGTGGTCTTTGACATCACAGCTAGACTCTTTATGTGTGCTTTGACATCACGGCTATACTCTTTATGTGGTCTTTGACAGCACGGCTAGACTCTCTGCGTGTGCTTTGACAGCACGGCTAGACTCTCTGCGTGTGCTTTGACATCACGGCTATACTCTTTATGTGGTCTTTGACAGCACGGCTAGACTCTCTGCGTGTGCTTTGACAGCACGGCTAGACTCTCTGCGTGTGCTTTGACATCACGGCTAGACTCTTTATGTGTTCTATGACAGCACGGCTAGACTCCTTTGGCTGCCCCCGCTGGCCGCCGGCGTTACTGCACGCTCGAGCCAGCATAAACTGGTTAACTTGCATCCATAGTTTCCCAGGTTCGGCTATACTAGGGGGTAGGATTACGGAAGAAAACCACGTGGTGTGATCCCAAAACTAGAGGATGGTGGACAACCGAGGATGCTCTACTAGGGCCACTTGGTTTTAACTAGCTAGCATGCTGCTACCGGAAGTTAGCTTTCTATAGGGTCTACAGACTTGTCCTTTTGGAATCCTCTTCAAGGCTTCCAGGACAATGATCCCATCAAGTTTCAAGCACTTAAAATCTTTCCCTGAGGAGATATGAGCCTTTGAAGGAGTGAAATTGGTGTTTTGGGGGGGTCTTCAAACCACTCCCACGCAGAGATGCTAAGGGCTACAGAGTCACAACCAACATGGTTGGATCCCATTTGGCAGTGGCTACAACGTCAAAAAGAAAGCTAAGCTCTGACATGTTCAGAGCAAAAAAAGCTCTGATCAGCTCAGACTATTCAGGTGGTCTCAGGTTTGTTAGGCCTGACACCCTCTTTAAATCCTGGATTTCATACAGCCAATTAAGCCTTGTGGATATTTTTAAGGGGATTTCACCCAATGACCTCATTGTAGGCCCTCTACTGAGTGTCTGTGAGAAAAATGGGAGAAAACAAATGAATATTTAGGAGTTTATTGTCATTTTTGCACTTGTCAAAAAAGATCAAAAGAAAACTACATTAGGGTCTGGTTAGGGCCCTTAACTTGCAGCTTTTGACCCCATATTTCAGGGTATGCATGTTGAGAAGCCCCTCTTGGTTTAGGAAAAGGATCCAGATCTCTAAGTGGTTTTAAAGTAATTAATTTGAATTAAAAGACTGCTTCGTGAGGAGAATGTGTTGGCCTTGGCGTCAGAGCTTGACCCTGCGTGTGCTTTGACATCAGCGCTAGACTCTTTATCCCTTATGCTACTCCAACTGTTATAACAGTAACACATGTGGATATACTTGTATCTTTGTAATTATACATCATATGTGACCTTAGGTACAACAGTTTCAACGATTAGCTTCTGTACAACCTGTTTCCTCATAATGAGTGTACAAAATGACATGTTACGATACCAGGTAAGTATTACATCACACGGTGTCTATTAGAATAAAACTTATTAGTCAAAATTGAACATGTTTCTGTCCCTCTCTCAAAGAAAAGTGCACTCAATAATACATCACAACATAATAAACAGTGGATATTAATATTGGTATTCAAGCCTTCACATTTTCCATCCTTTTATTTCTTTAACCCTCTGGGAGGGGGACTTGAGGTGAGACGTGCATCCCCAGGTGGTTGGGTTTAGTAGAAACCCACTGGTAGTGGTATATTAATTGATTGTGAGTTCAAATCAAATACCTTGAGGTGAGACAGCTAAGTAGTCATCCTCAATACAGGTTTACAATAAAGGACTTGAGATGACGTCATAAATGGTATGTAAACTAAACAATAATATAAAGCTACAACAATGGGTTGTATCAGTTCATAACTCTATGTGTGTGTGTTACTTAAATAGAGTGGAAATCTCTAAACAAACACAACAGCACACCTATGTTATAAATGTTTTCATAAAGAATTGTATTTTTGGTGACTTCCCATCAGGCCCCAGAGTAATACTGCACCTCTTTAGAAAGATTAAGACCTAAATCATCAGAATCTGCTATAATAATCACAATAAACACAAGCAATGACATTTTCACAAGCCTTTCCAGTCCAAAAATCATGTTTTTCGGTTCAGAAATAAAGAAATGAGCCATTTGTTTCATAAATCTTCGTTGCACCATAATGAAAGACCACTTGAAATGACCGTCTGCTTCCGCCTGTGTCATTTGACGAGCTTTCAGATGCGTTTGTGGAACGAGGAAACCGTAGGACCTCAAAACACGGAGAAAGAAATCTATGAGGTATAGCTGTTGCTTTCTCGCAGCTCGCGACGTCAATACTTTACACACAGTGATCCCACTACTACTGGAAGATGCGCACAGTCTCAATGGTTACATACGTGGTACTCTTTTCGAAATCCGTCGTTGTTAGACCCTCTGCGTGTGCTTTGACATCACGGCTAGACTCTTTATATGTTCTTGGGAATGGCTGCGTGAACGCACGCGTGCGCCCCGTCACGACTTGTCCCCGCCGTCAGAGGTATCCATCTTGTGGCGACATCCGGCAACTACAACTTGAGCTTGAAATGCACTCTGCAAACAGAGAAGGACACACACATCAGCCATACGGGTAAGTGAGAATATTATTTATCTTCAACATCAAGATACAAATGCAAAAATGTCTTGTTTTGATTACAGTCAATGACAATGTGTTAATTACAAGACCTGTCAACCTTCATTATTTTAGGGGATACCCCTCCACCCCGCCCCCAGCCTTGATGGTCTCAGTGAACCAGACAGCTCTGAGTTGGACATTTCTGACACAACAGCAGGAAGAACAGCAGGAAAGCCCAGCTATCACATGGAAGTATCCTGAATGGTTTAGAAGCGTTCAACATCCATTTAGATTACGTATTGTACCATGTCCCGTTAATTTACCTGTATGTATACCTTTTCTGATGGAACCGTCCCACCACAGCCCCTGCTGATGCCCCCCACCCCCTTCCTCCTCTCTACCTCCTTCTAATTCATAGATCGTTGTTATCTGTATCATTCTGCAGATGTGACTGTAGCATGTTCAATGATTCTGATTCTTTAAGCCATCCAAAAATAAAGCATTATTGTTTTCTAAACTTTAACTGTGTGTGTTATTGAAGTTGTTGTTTTAAAAGCAACCTGCCACTGTTTGTAACCATCATATTGGAGATTACAAATGATTTGATTTCCAATGCACTATTCATTCAAAATAGTTGGTGTCACAGAGCTAGTGGATTGTGTTTAAAAAAGCAAAACAGTTGACACCAAATATGAGGAATAGCTGACTGTGTTACATCATTAAGTCAACAGCATGCACCTTCCTTAATAAAAAGGCTAAAGAACCTCTGCCCTGCATGGCCTACCTCACCCCCTACCTCACCCCCAACCCTCCATATTCCAACCCTACAGAATACCCGACCTTTGGCCCCGGAAGAAACTCCACTGAGATGGTGACAGAAGGCCACATTTACTTCCTGCCCCAGACCACCGGACACATCCTACTGCCAGTGGCTAGCCACCACAGTGAGTCTCTCTTTTTTTTTTGATCACGCCACAAAAACCAACCAATTGAGGTTTTTTTTTTTTTTTTTTAAAGTCCAGATATGTTTTGATGTCGTTATTCATCGTTTTTCATTGATGATATAACTGGAAGAGTTTCATATCCATCCATGCCTTGGATGTGCCAAGCTGTTAGTCACTAAACATAGTCTATTCAGAATATGAGCAATACTTTTACTTCTGGACTCCTGAATGCCCCCCAAATGCCCAATCTTCTATTCTGTTGTAGTTGGTTCTGAATCAAGGACAACATTAACTGACATGCAATATTTTTATTTAAGCATTTTTACCTTTTTTATTGATGGTGACTTAACAGCGAGACTATAAACATGGGGAAAGAGAGGGGAGACATGCAACACACATGGAAAGCTCCAATTACATAGTATTCATCTTCACCACTCATGCACCGGGACACCCCAGTAAACTTGTTTATTGAATATAAAACATATGATTTGATTTGAAAGTGTTGCGGGTGAGAGGGAAGCCTGGGTCGGCCTGCTGAACCTGCTGCCACCGCGACCCGACCCCGGATAAGCGGTCGAAAATGGATGGATGGATGGATGGATGGATTTGATTCAACTTTATTGTCATTACACATGTACAAGTACAGAGCAACAAAATGCAGTTTAGCATCCAACCAGAAGTGCAATAGTAGTAAGTACCAATATACAGATACTAACTAAATTACCTTCACTCAAGTTAAGCCCTTGAGTGAAGATTGGCAGATGAGAATGGCTTTGGGAAAGAGACACAATAGCTCCTGGGCTCGGCAGCCGCCTTGGGGATCAATGAGAGCGAAAAGGGAACAAACATGAAAGTAGACATTTATAGAAATATGACATGAAGATGGGTGTTTGAGGTGTGGTCCTGCTCCTGAGCTGCATTACCTCTAATACAGCCCAGTTTTCACATCTCTGGTTGAGTCTGTGTGTTTCCTTGCAGGTGGGATCACAGCATACCAGTTATACCCGTGGTGTATAATGTGCAGTCAACCAGCCATCCACCACTGTACTCAGTGCCCTCCAACTTACCCCGGCAGCTTGTAAGGTGCTCGAGATCACCAACCGCCCTCCTCCACCACCACCCTGCCTCCTTCATTCTCCACCCAGTGCGACGACCACACACACACACACACACACACAGCTGCTAAGGGAATACAGTCACACTGTCGATGTTTCTTTGTCTTTTGAATGAATAACCAGGACAGCGATTGACTAATTCACGTTTCACATTTATTCATGAAACAACAGTACAACAAACTATTAAACACATTCTACTATATACAAAGCTACTTTACAAATTACACTATACCTATATAACAAGTTATTCACACATTCAACTATATACAAAGCTACTTTACAAATTAAACTATACCTATATAACAAGTTATTCACACATTCAACTATATACAAAGCTACTTTACAAATTAAACTATACCTATATAACAAGTTATTCACACATTCAACTATATACAAAGCTACTTTACAAATTAAACTATACCTATATAACAAGTTATTCACACATTCAACTATATACAAAGCTACTTTACAAATTAAACTATACCTATATAACAAGTTATTCACACATTCAACTATATACAAAGCTATCAGACAAATTAAACTACACCTATAAAACAATTTCAATGTGTGTGTGTGTGTGTGTCTGGAGGGTGGCGATGCTGGCGCGTTCACACACGTCCCATCGGCTCCATTGAAGATAGCAGCAACTTCTGTCTCTGTTGGCGACTTTCCTCTGAAGTCTGTCGAGGAAAGACAAACAACACCGCATTAAGTTCATCAGTTGAGACTGGTTTTCACACAACTGTCATGCACTTTGATATCATGTATTTACTTACGTCAGCCTCCTCTACCGCCATGGCCTCCTCCTCTCCTTCTGACTCCTGCTCTCCATCTCGTCTGTCCACGGGACTGCCGGCAGAGCTTCCCACGTCCGCTTTGCCTCCTCCATGCAACAGCCAGACTGCTGGCAAACGTGGCTGGTTTCCACTCATTCTTTTGCACGGCGCTCTGGGGTTTCGGGGAGTCACACCACGTTTGAGTTTCTGTTTGTGCGCCGATATTTCCAACGCCAGCGTATGCATTGCCCGTTGCAACGACTCTTCTAACACCTCGTGCTCCTTGCCGCTCAGCTTGCACTTCTCCGGGGCGGTCTCTCTGAGGAACTGGGAAAATTCCCGGACGCTCTTCAGGTAGAACTTGCACGTGCTTGCTGCCTTTCCCTGACTCCTAAGCAGGGCAATGTACCTGTAGAAGAAAAACAATGCAATGTATCAACTGTTCACATCAGGCTTGTGTAATAGCAGCTTAATCGTGGATGTGGCAAAACATGCTTACATCTCCAGCATGCGGACGTCTCCAAAGAACCTCCAGTCTCCAGCTGAGCTGGCAGACACCCGCCCACTTCATTAGCATGCTGCGGTTGCGGGTCCTCGAATTACATGTGATGTTCGACCGCTGACATCGGACTACACATCCCATGACTACGGACCTGTTGCATCCAATGGTGTACACACGTGTGTTTTCCAGCAGGTGGCAGTGCAGGCTCGTCCTGAAACAATGCATCGGTGAAGATTATGACCAAATTAGATAGACTGCGGCTCTGGGTGAAGGGATTGTCAAAGGTTATAGGTCAAGTGGCCTCCAGGGCACTGAATGGCGTTCTGAGGGTGATTTTACCCAATGTCGAGCCTTATACATACCTCCCTGTCACGTCTGAGGCTCTTGGGCTTTGGGTATGGGGAATTTGGGCCACATCGACATCACCGTTTGAATTAATGACTAATGAATATATACTTTATTAATCCCCGAGGGGAAATTTTAGGAACATTCCTTAAGATGAACTGTTGTACTTTGCAATAAGTTCAAAATAATTAATTAATACAAAATAAATTAACTATTTCAACAGTAAACATGTGTATTTACTGTTGAAATAGTTATTTTATTTTGTATTAATTTTTGTATTTAGCCACTGCTTAGAAAAAAATATGTTGTCTTGGTATCTTGATTTGGCCCACTCTCCCCATACGGTCTGCACACTCGTGCTTCCAGTACCACGTCAAAGGCCTCCGATGCAATGCTCCGTTGCGATTTCAAGCAGTTTGGACCGTTTCCTGCTGATCTGTGTGCATGTGTATGCGTTTGTGAATGGCTGCGTGAACGCACGCGTGCGCCCCGTCACGACTTGTCCCCGCCGTCTTACTCTATAGGACCAGGGGTCCGGTTCCCTAAATCGAGCGAATAATGTGTTTTAACTCCGGGGGTGGGCTTAAGTTTGGGGGCCCGGGGTCGGGAGGTGAGCAAGGTTGGATGGGGTTTGAAGTCGCAAGATTGTTGCCGTCTTTTTTCCACCGACTCAATTTAGCTGTACTTTTAACGTTATTAAAAGGGTTAGGGGGTTAGGGTTAGGGTTAGGATTACGGAAGAAAACCACGTGGTGTGATCCCTCAGCTAATATCTTTTGTTCTGAAGCCGCCAGAGACTTGAACGTCGCACTTGTCAATACTAACTAGTGGATTACCGATCGATTGGTAGGAACCTCGACATTGTGGGACCTCGGGAAGGCCCTTTTCTGACATGTGCGTCAAAAGCGTGATGATCCCTCGCAATGTGTTGGCCTTGGCGTCAGAGCTTGACCCTGCGTGTGCTTTGACATCAGGGCTATACTCTTTATGTGGTCTTTGACAGCACGGCTAGACTCTCTGCGTGTGCTTTGACATCAGGGCTATACTCTTTATGTGGTCTTTGACAGCACGGCTGGACTCTCTGCGTGTGCTTTGACATCACGGCTAGACTCTTTATGGTATTCAAGCCTTCACATTTTCCATCGTTTTATTTCTTTAACCCTCTGGGAGGGGGACTTGAGGTGAGACATGCACCCCCAGGTGGTTGGGTTCAGTAGAAAACCACTGGTAGTGGTATATTAATTGATTGTGAGTTCAAATCAAATACCTTGAGGTGAGACAGCTAAGTAGTCATCCTCAATACAGGTTTACAATAAAGGACTTGAGATGACGTCATAAACCGACTTAAGGTTAGGTGTGGAAGATGATGCTTTGTGGTTAGGGGGTGTGCATCTGCAAAAAGAGGGCAGCCCATGAGCCACATGGGAGGTGTCCAGAGACTGGCGGGTTAGGTTTGGGGTTGAGTTAGGGGGGTTGGGTTAGGTTTTTCATCTTTACTCATGAATCTCCCTACGTTCGCCCGACGGCTTGGTAGTTGAATGGAAACTCACGGCGGTGCACGGGCCGACGCATGTCATTTAGTAATACCTCCTCCGAAGATCTATTCACCCAGTGGGCAGTATTCATAAGGGGATGGTAAGAGGTAAAGTAAGAAGGAACCGGGTTGGGGTCCATATTGGTCAAATGATTAGTATGGGTAAGCTTTTGGTTGAGTAAGGCAAGGCAAGGCAAGTTTATTTGTATAGCACATTTCAACAACAAGGCGATTCAAAGTGCTTCACATAAAACCATTAAGAGCATCAAAACATAATGCAGAGAAAACAGGATTTAAAACAGTTAAGAAACATTAACACAGTAGAAAACAGGATTTAAAACAGTTAAGAAAACATTAAAACAGTCAAAAAGATAAATAAAAAATAAAAATTGAATAAAAGTTGCAGTGCAGTTTAAGAAATAAAATGCAGTAGTGAGATGCAGCAATTGAATCTGGATCAATTAAAGGCAACAGCAAACAGAAAAGTCTTCAATCTGGATTTAAAGGAGCTGAGGGTCTCAGCAGACCTGCAGCTTTCAGGGACCTTGTTCCAGATATGTGGAGCAGAAAAGCTGAACGCTGCTTCTCCATGTTTAGTTCTGACTCTTGGAACAGAAAGTAGACCCGTCCCAGACGACCTGAGGGGTCGGGATGGTTCATAAGGTAGCAGCAGATCACAAACATACTTAGGCCCTAAACCATTCAGTGCTTTATAAACCAGCAGCAGGATTTTAAAGTCAATTCTTTGTTTGACAGGAAGCCAGTGCAAAGACCTCAGAACTGGTGTGATGTGATCCACTTTCCTGGTCTTAGTGAGGACTCGAGCTGCAGCGTTCTGAATCAGCTGCAGCTTTCTGATTGACTTTTTACAGAGGCCTGTGAACACACCGTTACAGTAGTCCAGTCTACTGAAGATAAATGCATGGACAAGTTTCTCCAAATCCTGTTGAGACATAAGTCCTCTAACCCTTGATATATTCTTCAGGTGGTAGTAGGCTGATTTTGTAATTGTCTTGATATGGCTGTTCAGGTTGAGGTCTGAATCCATAACTACACCTAGATTTCTGGCTTGGTTTGAGGTTTTTAACGTCAGTGATTGAAGCTGAGCGCTGACTTTCAAGGTAAGGTGCTGGTAGGAAATTGGTAGAAGTTAGGTGAGAGGAACTGGGTAGGGGTTATTATTGGTAGAGTATTGGTTCAGGTAAGTACTTGTTTGAGTAATGTGCTGGTAGGAAATTGGTTGAGGTTCGGCGAGAGGGCCGGTGAGTGGGTTGAAGTTAGGCGTGAATAGGTAAGTGGTTGAGGTAAGGTAAAAGGACTGGGTTGGGTTAGCAATAGTTGAGGTCAAGGTTGAGTTTAGGCGCTGGTAGGTAGTGGTTGAGGTTAGGTGAGAGTTTAGGCAAATTCCTGGTTGAGTTTAGGTGTTGGTAGGCAATTGGTTGAGGTTAGGTGAGAGTTTAGGCAAATTCCTGGTTAAGTTTAGGTGTTGGCAGGCAGTTGGTTGAGGATTACGGAAGAAAACCACGTGGTGTGATCCCAAAGCTAGAGGATGGTGGACAACAGAGGATGCTCTACTAGGGCCACTTGGTTTTAACTAGCTAGCATGCTGCTACCGGAAGTTAGCTTTCTATAGGGTCTACAGACTTGTGCTTTTAGAATCCTGTTCAAGGCTTCCAGGACAAGGATCACATCAAGTTTCAAGCACTTTTACCTTTTTTCTGAGGAGATATGAACTGTTGAAGGAGTAAAATTGGTGTTTTGGGGGGGCTTTGACATCACGGCTAGACTCTTTATGTGGTCTTTGACAGCACGGCTAGACTCTCTGCGTGTGCTTTGACATCAGGGCTATACTCTTTATGTGGTCTTTGACAGCACGGCTAGACTCTCTGCGTGTGCTTTGACATCACGGCTAGACTCTTTATGTGTGCTTTGACATCAGGGCTATACTCTTTATGTGGTCTTTGACAGCACGGCTAGACTCTCTGCGTGTGCTTTGACATCACGGCTAGACTCTTTATGTGTTCTTTGACAGCACGGCTAGACTCCTTTGGCTGCCCCCGCTGGCCGCCGGCGTTACTGCACGCTCGAGCCGGCATAAACTGGTTAACTTGCATCCATAGTTTCCCAGGTTAGGCTATACCTGGTTAGGGGGTAGGATTACGGAAGAAAACCACGTGGTGTGATCCCTCAGCTAATATCTTTTGTTCTGAAGCCGCCAGAGACTTGAACGTCGCACTTGTCAATACTAACTAGTGGATTACCGATCGATTGGTAGGAACCTCGACATTGTGGGACCTCGGGAAGGCCCTTTTCTGACATGTGCGTCAAAAGCGTGATGATCCCTCGCAATGTGTTGGCCTTGGCGTCAGAGCTTGACCCTGCGTGTGCTTTGACATCAGGGCTATACTCTTTATGTGGTCTTTGACAGCACGGCTAGACTCTCTGCGTGTGCTTTGACATCAGGGCTATACTCTTTATGTGGTCTTTGACAGCACGGCTAGACTCTCTGCGTGTGCTTTGACATCACGGCTAGACTCCTTATGTGTGCTTTGACATCAGGGCTATACTCTTTATGTGGTCTTTGACAGCACGGCTAGACTCTCTGCGTGTGCTTTGACATCACGGCTAGACTCTTTATGTGGTCTTTGACAGCACGGCTAGACTCTCTGCGTGTGCTTTGACATCACGGCTAGACTCTTTATGTGTGCTTTGACATCAGGGCTATACTCTTTATGTGGTCTTTGACAGCACGGCTAGACTCTCTGCGTGTGCTTTGACATCACGGCTAGACTCTTTATGTGTTCTTTGACATCAGGGCTATACTCTTTATGTGGTCCTTGACAGCACGGCTAGACTCTCTGCGTGTGCTTTGACATCACGGCTAGACTCTTTATGTGTGCTTTGACATCAGGGCTATACTCTTTATGTGTGCTTTGACATCACGGCTAGACTCTTTATGTGTGCTTTGACATCAGGGCTATACTCTTTATGTGGTCTTTGACATCACGGCTAGACTCTCTGCGTGTGCTTTGACATCACGGCTATACTCTTTATGTGGTCTTTGACAGCACGGCTAGACTCTCTGCGTGTGCTTTGACATCACGGCTAGACTCTTTATGTGTGCTTTGACATCAGGGCTATACTCTTTATGTGTGCTTTGACATCACGGCTAGACTCTCTATGTGTGCTTTGACATCAGGGCTATACTCTGTATGTGGTCTTTGACAGCACGGCTAGACTCTCTGCATGTGCTTTGACATCACGGCTAGACTCTTTATGTGTTCTTTGACAGCACGGCTAGACTCTTTGCGTGTGCTTTGACATCAGGGCTATACTCTTTATGTGGTCTTTGACAGCACGGCTAGACTCTCTGCGTGTGCTTTGACAGCACGGCTAGACTCTCTGCGTGTGCTTTGACATCACGGCTAGACTCTTTATGTGTGCTTTGACATCAGGGCTATACTCTTTATGTGTGCTTTGACATCACGGCTAGACTCTTTATGTGTGCTTTGACATCACGGCTAGACTCTTTATGTGGTCTTTGACAGCACGGCTAGACTCTTTATGTGGTCTTTGACAGCACGGCTAGACTCTTTATGTGGTCTTTGACATCACGGCTAGACTCTTTATGTGTGCTTTGACATCAGGGCTATACTCTTTATGTGTGCTTTGACATCACGGCTAGACTCTTTATGTGTTCTTTGACAGCACGGCTAGACTCTTTATGTGGTCTTTGACAGCACGGCTAGACTCTCTGCGTGTGCTTTGACATCACGGCTAGACTCTCTGCGTGTGCTTTGACATCACGGCTAGACTCTTTATGTGGTCTTTGACAGCACGGCTAGACTCTTTATGTGGTCTTTGACAGCACGGCTAGACTCTCTGCGTGTGCTTTGACATCAGGGCTATACTCTTTATGTGGTCTTTGACAGCACGGCTAGACTCTCTGCGTGTGCTTTGACATCACGGCTAGACTCTTTATGTGTGCTTTGACATCACGGCTAGACTCTTTATGTGGTCTTTGACAGCACGGCTAGACTCTTTATGTGGTCTTTGACATCACGGCTAGACTCTTTATGTGTGCTTTGACATCACGGCTATACTCTTTATGTGGTCTTTGACAGCACGGCTAGACTCTCTGCGTGTGCTTTGACAGCACGGCTAGACTCTCTGCGTGTGCTTTGACATCAGGGCTATACTCTTTATGTGGTCTTTGACAGCACGGCTAGACTCTCTGCGTGTGCTTTGACAGCACGGCTAGACTCTCTGCGTGTGCTTTGACATCAGGGCTATACTCTTTATGTGGTCTTTGACAGCACGGCTAGACTCTCTGCGTGTGCTTTGACATCACGGCTAGACTCTTTATGTGTGCTTTGACATCAGGGCTATACTCTTTATGTGTGCTTTGACATCACGGCTAGACTCTCTGCGTGTGCTTTGACATCACGGCTAGACTCTTTATGTGTGCTTTGACATCACGGCTAGACTCTTTATGTGGTCTTTGACAGCACGGCTAGACTCTTTATGTGGTCTTTGACATCACAGCTAGACTCTTTATGTGTGCTTTGACATCACGGCTAGACTCTTTATGTGGTCTTTGACAGCACGGCTAGACTCTTTATGTGGTCTTTGACATCACAGCTAGACTCTTTATGTGTGCTTTGACATCACGGCTAGACTCTTTATGTGTGCTTTGACATCACGGCTAGACTCTTTATGTGGTCTTTGACAGCACGGCTAGACTCTTTATGTGGTCTTTGACAGCACGGCTAGACTCTTTATGTGGTCTTTGACATCACGGCTAGACTCTTTATGTGTGCTTTGACATCAGGGCTATACTCTTTATGTGTGCTTTGACATCACGGCTAGACTCTTTATGTGTTCTTTGACAGCACGGCTAGACTCTTTATGTGGTCTTTGACAGCACGGCTAGACTCTCTGCGTGTGCTTTGACATCACGGCTAGACTCTCTGCGTGTGCTTTGACATCACGGCTAGACTCTTTATGTGGTCTTTGACAGCACGGCTAGACTCTTTATGTGGTCTTTGACAGCACGGCTAGACTCTCTGCGTGTGCTTTGACATCAGGGCTATACTCTTTATGTGGTCTTTGACAGCACGGCTAGACTCTCTGCGTGTGCTTTGACATCACGGCTAGACTCTTTATGTGTGCTTTGACATCACGGCTAGACTCTTTATGTGGTCTTTGACAGCACGGCTAGACTCTTTATGTGGTCTTTGACATCACGGCTAGACTCTTTATGTGTGCTTTGACATCACGGCTATACTCTTTATGTGGTCTTTGACAGCACGGCTAGACTCTCTGCGTGTGCTTTGACAGCACGGCTAGACTCTCTGCGTGTGCTTTGACATCAGGGCTATACTCTTTATGTGGTCTTTGACAGCACGGCTAGACTCTCTGCGTGTGCTTTGACATCACGGCTAGACTCTTTATGTGTGCTTTGACATCAGGGCTATACTCTTTATGTGTGCTTTGACATCACGGCTAGACTCTCTGCGTGTGCTTTGACATCACGGCTAGACTCTTTATGTGTGCTTTGACATCACGGCTAGACTCTTTATGTGGTCTTTGACAGCACGGCTAGACTCTTTATGTGGTCTTTGACATCACAGCTAGACTCTTTATGTGTGCTTTGACATCACGGCTATACTCTTTATGTGGTCTTTGACAGCACGGCTAGACTCTCTGCGTGTGCTTTGACAGCACGGCTAGACTCTCTGCGTGTGCTTTGACATCACGGCTATACTCTTTATGTGGTCTTTGACAGCACGGCTAGACTCTCTGCGTGTGCTTTGACAGCACGGCTAGACTCTCTGCGTGTGCTTTGACATCACGGCTAGACTCTTTATGTGTTCTATGACAGCACGGCTAGACTCCTTTGGCTGCCCCCGCTGGCCGCCGGCGTTACTGCACGCTCGAGCCAGCATAAACTGGTTAACTTGCATCCATAGTTTCCCAGGTTCGGCTATACTAGGGGGTAGGATTACGGAAGAAAACCACGTGGTGTGATCCCAAAACTAGAGGATGGTGGACAACCGAGGATGCTCTACTAGGGCCACTTGGTTTTAACTAGCTAGCATGCTGCTACCGGAAGTTAGCTTTCTATAGGGTCTACAGACTTGTCCTTTTGGAATCCTCTTCAAGGCTTCCAGGACAATGATCCCATCAAGTTTCAAGCACTTAAAATCTTTCCCTGAGGAGATATGAGCCTTTGAAGGAGTGAAATTGGTGTTTTGGGGGGGTCTTCAAACCACTCCCACGCAGAGATGCTAAGGGCTACAGAGTCACAACCAACATGGTTGGATCCCATTTGGCAGTGGCTACAACGTCAAAAAGAAAGCTAAGCTCTGACATGTTCAGAGCAAAAAAAGCTCTGATCAGCTCAGACTATTCAGGTGGTCTCAGGTTTGTTAGGCCTGACACCCTCTTTAAATCCTGGATTTCATACAGCCAATTAAGCCTTGTGGATATTTTTAAGGGGATTTCACCCAATGACCTCATTGTAGGCCCTCTACTGAGTGTCTGTGAGAAAAATGGGAGAAAACAAATGAATATTTAGGAGTTTATTGTCATTTTTGCACTTGTCAAAAAAGATCAAAAGAAAACTACATTAGGGTCTGGTTAGGGCCCTTAACTTGCAGCTTTTGACCCCATATTTCAGGGTATGCATGTTGAGAAGCCCCTCTTGGTTTAGGAAAAGGATCCAGATCTCTAAGTGGTTTTAAAGTAATTAATTTGAATTAAAAGACTGCTTCGTGAGGAGAATGTGTTGGCCTTGGCGTCAGAGCTTGACCCTGCGTGTGCTTTGACATCAGCGCTAGACTCTTTATCCCTTATGCTACTCCAACTGTTATAACAGTAACACATGTGGATATACTTGTATCTTTGTAATTATACATCATATGTGACCTTAGGTACAACAGTTTCAACGATTAGCTTCTGTACAACCTGTTTCCTCATAATGAGTGTACAAAATGACATGTTACGATACCAGGTAAGTATTACATCACACGGTGTCTATTAGAATAAAACTTATTAGTCAAAATTGAACATGTTTCTGTCCCTCTCTCAAAGAAAAGTGCACTCAATAATACATCACAACATAATAAACAGTGGATATTAATATTGGTATTCAAGCCTTCACATTTTCCATCCTTTTATTTCTTTAACCCTCTGGGAGGGGGACTTGAGGTGAGACGTGCATCCCCAGGTGGTTGGGTTTAGTAGAAACCCACTGGTAGTGGTATATTAATTGATTGTGAGTTCAAATCAAATACCTTGAGGTGAGACAGCTAAGTAGTCATCCTCAATACAGGTTTACAATAAAGGACTTGAGATGACGTCATAAATGGTATGTAAACTAAACAATAATATAAAGCTACAACAATGGGTTGTATCAGTTCATAACTCTATGTGTGTGTGTTACTTAAATAGAGTGGAAATCTCTAAACAAACACAACAGCACACCTATGTTATAAATGTTTTCATAAAGAATTGTATTTTTGGTGACTTCCCATCAGGCCCCAGAGTAATACTGCACCTCTTTAGAAAGATTAAGACCTAAATCATCAGAATCTGCTATAATAATCACAATAAACACAAGCAATGACATTTTCACAAGCCTTTCCAGTCCAAAAATCATGTTTTTCGGTTCAGAAATAAAGAAATGAGCCATTTGTTTCATAAATCTTCGTTGCACCATAATGAAAGACCACTTGAAATGACCGTCTGCTTCCGCCTGTGTCATTTGACGAGCTTTCAGATGCGTTTGTGGAACGAGGAAACCGTAGGACCTCAAAACACGGAGAAAGAAATCTATGAGGTATAGCTGTTGCTTTCTCGCAGCTCGCGACGTCAATACTTTACACACAGTGATCCCACTACTACTGGAAGATGCGCACAGTCTCAATGGTTACATACGTGGTACTCTTTTCGAAATCCGTCGTTGTTAGACCCTCTGCGTGTGCTTTGACATCACGGCTAGACTCTTTATATGTTCTTGGGAATGGCTGCGTGAACGCACGCGTGCGCCCCGTCACGACTTGTCCCCGCCGTCAGAGGTATCCATCTTGTGGCGACATCCGGCAACTACAACTTGAGCTTGAAATGCACTCTGCAAACAGAGAAGGACACACACATCAGCCATACGGGTAAGTGAGAATATTATTTATCTTCAACATCAAGATACAAATGCAAAAATGTCTTGTTTTGATTACAGTCAATGACAATGTGTTAATTACAAGACCTGTCAACCTTCATTATTTTAGGGGATACCCCTCCACCCCGCCCCCAGCCTTGATGGTCTCAGTGAACCAGACAGCTCTGAGTTGGACATTTCTGACACAACAGCAGGAAGAACAGCAGGAAAGCCCAGCTATCACATGGAAGTATCCTGAATGGTTTAGAAGCGTTCAACATCCATTTAGATTACGTATTGTACCATGTCCCGTTAATTTACCTGTATGTATACCTTTTCTGATGGAACCGTCCCACCACAGCCCCTGCTGATGCCCCCCACCCCCTTCCTCCTCTCTACCTCCTTCTAATTCATAGATCGTTGTTATCTGTATCATTCTGCAGATGTGACTGTAGCATGTTCAATGATTCTGATTCTTTAAGCCATCCAAAAATAAAGCATTATTGTTTTCTAAACTTTAACTGTGTGTGTTATTGAAGTTGTTGTTTTAAAAGCAACCTGCCACTGTTTGTAACCATCATATTGGAGATTACAAATGATTTGATTTCCAATGCACTATTCATTCAAAATAGTTGGTGTCACAGAGCTAGTGGATTGTGTTTAAAAAAGCAAAACAGTTGACACCAAATATGAGGAATAGCTGACTGTGTTACATCATTAAGTCAACAGCATGCACCTTCCTTAATAAAAAGGCTAAAGAACCTCTGCCCTGCATGGCCTACCTCACCCCCTACCTCACCCCCAACCCTCCATATTCCAACCCTACAGAATACCCGACCTTTGGCCCCGGAAGAAACTCCACTGAGATGGTGACAGAAGGCCACATTTACTTCCTGCCCCAGACCACCGGACACATCCTACTGCCAGTGGCTAGCCACCACAGTGAGTCTCTCTTTTTTTTTTGATCACGCCACAAAAACCAACCAATTGAGGTTTTTTTTTTTTTTTTTTAAAGTCCAGATATGTTTTGATGTCGTTATTCATCGTTTTTCATTGATGATATAACTGGAAGAGTTTCATATCCATCCATGCCTTGGATGTGCCAAGCTGTTAGTCACTAAACATAGTCTATTCAGAATATGAGCAATACTTTTACTTCTGGACTCCTGAATGCCCCCCAAATGCCCAATCTTCTATTCTGTTGTAGTTGGTTCTGAATCAAGGACAACATTAACTGACATGCAATATTTTTATTTAAGCATTTTTACCTTTTTTATTGATGGTGACTTAACAGCGAGACTATAAACATGGGGAAAGAGAGGGGAGACATGCAACACACATGGAAAGCTCCAATTACATAGTATTCATCTTCACCACTCATGCACCGGGACACCCCAGTAAACTTGTTTATTGAATATAAAACATATGATTTGATTTGAAAGTGTTGCGGGTGAGAGGGAAGCCTGGGTCGGCCTGCTGAACCTGCTGCCACCGCGACCCGACCCCGGATAAGCGGTCGAAAATGGATGGATGGATGGATGGATGGATTTGATTCAACTTTATTGTCATTACACATGTACAAGTACAGAGCAACAAAATGCAGTTTAGCATCCAACCAGAAGTGCAATAGTAGTAAGTACCAATATACAGATACTAACTAAATTACCTTCACTCAAGTTAAGCCCTTGAGTGAAGATTGGCAGATGAGAATGGCTTTGGGAAAGAGACACAATAGCTCCTGGGCTCGGCAGCCGCCTTGGGGATCAATGAGAGCGAAAAGGGAACAAACATGAAAGTAGACATTTATAGAAATATGACATGAAGATGGGTGTTTGAGGTGTGGTCCTGCTCCTGAGCTGCATTACCTCTAATACAGCCCAGTTTTCACATCTCTGGTTGAGTCTGTGTGTTTCCTTGCAGGTGGGATCACAGCATACCAGTTATACCCGTGGTGTATAATGTGCAGTCAACCAGCCATCCACCACTGTACTCAGTGCCCTCCAACTTACCCCGGCAGCTTGTAAGGTGCTCGAGATCACCAACCGCCCTCCTCCACCACCACCCTGCCTCCTTCATTCTCCACCCAGTGCGACGACCACACACACACACACACACACACAGCTGCTAAGGGAATACAGTCACACTGTCGATGTTTCTTTGTCTTTTGAATGAATAACCAGGACAGCGATTGACTAATTCACGTTTCACATTTATTCATGAAACAACAGTACAACAAACTATTAAACACATTCTACTATATACAAAGCTACTTTACAAATTACACTATACCTATATAACAAGTTATTCACACATTCAACTATATACAAAGCTACTTTACAAATTAAACTATACCTATATAACAAGTTATTCACACATTCAACTATATACAAAGCTACTTTACAAATTAAACTATACCTATATAACAAGTTATTCACACATTCAACTATATACAAAGCTACTTTACAAATTAAACTATACCTATATAACAAGTTATTCACACATTCAACTATATACAAAGCTACTTTACAAATTAAACTATACCTATATAACAAGTTATTCACACATTCAACTATATACAAAGCTATCAGACAAATTAAACTACACCTATAAAACAATTTCAATGTGTGTGTGTGTGTGTGTGTCTGGAGGGTGGCGATGCTGGCGCGTTCACACACGTCCCATCGGCTCCATTGAAGATAGCAGCAACTTCTGTCTCTGTTGGCGACTTTCCTCTGAAGTCTGTCGAGGAAAGACAAACAACACCGCATTAAGTTCATCAGTTGAGACTGGTTTTCACACAACTGTCATGCACTTTGATATCATGTATTTACTTACGTCAGCCTCCTCTACCGCCATGGCCTCCTCCTCTCCTTCTGACTCCTGCTCTCCATCTCGTCTGTCCACGGGACTGCCGGCAGAGCTTCCCACGTCCGCTTTGCCTCCTCCATGCAACAGCCAGACTGCTGGCAAACGTGGCTGGTTTCCACTCATTCTTTTGCACGGCGCTCTGGGGTTTCGGGGAGTCACACCACGTTTGAGTTTCTGTTTGTGCGCCGATATTTCCAACGCCAGCGTATGCATTGCCCGTTGCAACGACTCTTCTAACACCTCGTGCTCCTTGCCGCTCAGCTTGCACTTCTCCGGGGCGGTCTCTCTGAGGAACTGGGAAAATTCCCGGACGCTCTTCAGGTAGAACTTGCACGTGCTTGCTGCCTTTCCCTGACTCCTAAGCAGGGCAATGTACCTGTAGAAGAAAAACAATGCAATGTATCAACTGTTCACATCAGGCTTGTGTAATAGCAGCTTAATCGTGGATGTGGCAAAACATGCTTACATCTCCAGCATGCGGACGTCTCCAAAGAACCTCCAGTCTCCAGCTGAGCTGGCAGACACCCGCCCACTTCATTAGCATGCTGCGGTTGCGGGTCCTCGAATTACATGTGATGTTCGACCGCTGACATCGGACTACACATCCCATGACTACGGACCTGTTGCATCCAATGGTGTACACACGTGTGTTTTCCAGCAGGTGGCAGTGCAGGCTCGTCCTGAAACAATGCATCGGTGAAGATTATGACCAAATTAGATAGACTGCGGCTCTGGGTGAAGGGATTGTCAAAGGTTATAGGTCAAGTGGCCTCCAGGGCACTGAATGGCGTTCTGAGGGTGATTTTACCCAATGTCGAGCCTTATACATACCTCCCTGTCACGTCTGAGGCTCTTGGGCTTTGGGTATGGGGAATTTGGGCCACATCGACATCACCGTTTGAATTAATGACTAATGAATATATACTTTATTAATCCCCGAGGGGAAATTTTAGGAACATTCCTTAAGATGAACTGTTGTACTTTGCAATAAGTTCAAAATAATTAATTAATACAAAATAAATTAACTATTTCAACAGTAAACATGTGTATTTACTGTTGAAATAGTTATTTTATTTTGTATTAATTTTTGTATTTAGCCACTGCTTAGAAAAAAATATGTTGTCTTGGTATCTTGATTTGGCCCACTCTCCCCATACGGTCTGCACACTCGTGCTTCCAGTACCACGTCAAAGGCCTCCGATGCAATGCTCCGTTGCGATTTCAAGCAGTTTGGACCGTTTCCTGCTGATCTGTGTGCATGTGTATGCGTTTGTGAATGGCTGCGTGAACGCACGCGTGCGCCCCGTCACGACTTGTCCCCGCCGTCTTACTCTATAGGACCAGGGGTCCGGTTCCCTAAATCGAGCGAATAATGTGTTTTAACTCCGGGGGTGGGCTTAAGTTTGGGGGCCCGGGGTCGGGAGGTGAGCAAGGTTGGATGGGGTTTGAAGTCGCAAGATTGTTGCCGTCTTTTTTCCACCGACTCAATTTAGCTGTACTTTTAACGTTATTAAAAGGGTTAGGGGGTTAGGGTTAGGGTTAGGATTACGGAAGAAAACCACGTGGTGTGATCCCTCAGCTAATATCTTTTGTTCTGAAGCCGCCAGAGACTTGAACGTCGCACTTGTCAATACTAACTAGTGGATTACCGATCGATTGGTAGGAACCTCGACATTGTGGGACCTCGGGAAGGCCCTTTTCTGACATGTGCGTCAAAAGCGTGATGATCCCTCGCAATGTGTTGGCCTTGGCGTCAGAGCTTGACCCTGCGTGTGCTTTGACATCAGGGCTATACTCTTTATGTGGTCTTTGACAGCACGGCTAGACTCTCTGCGTGTGCTTTGACATCAGGGCTATACTCTTTATGTGGTCTTTGACAGCACGGCTAGACTCTCTGCGTGTGCTTTGACATCAGGGCTATACTCTTTATGTGGTCTTTGACAGCACGGCTGGACTCTCTGCGTGTGCTTTGACATCACGGCTAGACTCTTTATGGTATTCAAGCCTTCACATTTTCCATCGTTTTATTTCTTTAACCCTCTGGGAGGGGGACTTGAGGTGAGACGTGCATCCCCAGGTGGTTGGGTTTAGTAGAAACCCACTGGTAGTGGTATATTAATTGATTGTGAGTTCAAATCAAATACCTTGAGGTGAGACAGCTAAGTAGTCATCCTCAATACAGGTTTACAATAAAGGACTTGAGATGACGTCATAAATGGTATGTAAACTAAACAATAATATAAAGCTACAACAATGGGTTGTATCAGTTCATAACTCTATGTGTGTGTGTTACTTAAATAGAGTGGAAATCTCTAAACAAACACAACAGCACACCTATGTTATAAATGTTTTCATAAAGAATTGTATTTTTGGTGACTTCCCATCAGGCCCCAGAGTAATACTGCACCTCTTTAGAAAGATTAAGACCTAAATCATCAGAATCTGCTATAATAATCACAATAAACACAAGCAATGACATTTTCACAAGCCTTTCCAGTCCAAAAATCATGTTTTTCGGTTCAGAAATAAAGAAATGAGCCATTTGTTTCATAAATCTTCGTTGCACCATAATGAAAGACCACTTGAAATGACCGTCTGCTTCCGCCTGTGTCATTTGACGAGCTTTCAGATGCGTTTGTGGAACGAGGAAACCGTAGGACCTCAAAACACGGAGAAAGAAATCTATGAGGTATAGCTGTTGCTTTCTCGCAGCTCGCGACGTCAATACTTTACACACAGTGATCCCACTACTACTGGAAGATGCGCACAGTCTCAATGGTTACATACGTGGTACTCTTTTCGAAATCCGTCGTTGTTAGACCCTCTGCGTGTGCTTTGACATCACGGCTAGACTCTTTATATGTTCTTGGGAATGGCTGCGTAACCGCACGCATGCGCCCCGTCACGACTTGTCCCCGCCGTCTTACTCTATAGGACCAGGGGTCCGGTTCACTAAATCGAGCGAATAATGTGTTTTAACTCCGGGGGTGGGCTTAAGTTTGGGGGCCCGGGGTCGGGAGGTGAGCAAGGTTGGATGGGGTTTGAAGTCGCAAGATTGTTGCCGTCTTTTTTCCACCGACTCAATTTAGCTGTACTTTTAACGTTATTAAAAGGGTTAGGGGGTTAGGGTTAGGGTTAGGATTACGGAAGAAAACCACGTGGTGTGATCCCTCAGCTAATATCTTTTGTTCTGAAGCCGCCAGAGACTTGAACGTCGCACTTGTCAATACTAACTAGTGGATTACCGATCGATTGGTAGGAACCTCGACATTGTGGGACCTCGGGAAGGCCCTTTTCTGACATGTGCGTCAAAAGCGTGATGATCCCTCGCAATGTGTTGGCCTTGGCGTCAGAGCTTGACCCTGCGTGTGCTTTGACATCAGGGCTATACTCTTTATGTGGTCTTTGACAGCACGGCTAGACTCTCTGCGTGTGCTTTGACATCAGGGCTATACTCTTTATGTGGTCTTTGACAGCACGGCTAGACTCTCTGCGTGTGCTTTGACATCAGGGCTATACTCTTTATGTGGTCTTTGACAGCACGGCTGGACTCTCTGCGTGTGCTTTGACATCACGGCTAGACTCTTTATGGTATTCAAGCCTTCACATTTTCCATCGTTTTATTTCTTTAACCCTCTGGGAGGGGGACTTGAGGTGAGACGTGCATCCCCAGGTGGTTGGGTTTAGTAGAAACCCACTGGTAGTGGTATATTAATTGATTGTGAGTTCAAATCAAATACCTTGAGGTGAGACAGCTAAGTAGTCATCCTCAATACAGGTTTACAATAAAGGACTTGAGATGACGTCATAAATGGTATGTAAACTAAACAATAATATAAAGCTACAACAATGGGTTGTATCAGTTCATAACTCTATGTGTGTGTGTTACTTAAATAGAGTGGAAATCTCTAAACAAACACAACAGCACACCTATGTTATAAATGTTTTCATAAAGAATTGTATTTTTGGTGACTTCCCATCAGGCCCCAGAGTAATACTGCACCTCTTTAGAAAGATTAAGACCTAAATCATCAGAATCTGCTATAATAATCACAATAAACACAAGCAATGACATTTTCACAAGCCTTTCCAGTCCAAAAATCATGTTTTTCGGTTCAGAAATAAAGAAATGAGCCATTTGTTTCATAAATCTTCGTTGCACCATAATGAAAGACCACTTGAAATGACCGTCTGCTTCCGCCTGTGTCATTTGACGAGCTTTCAGATGCGTTTGTGGAACGAGGAAACCGTAGGACCTCAAAACACGGAGAAAGAAATCTATGAGGTATAGCTGTTGCTTTCTCGCAGCTCGCGACGTCAATACTTTACACACAGTGATCCCACTACTACTGGAAGATGCGCACAGTCTCAATGGTTACATACGTGGTACTCTTTTCGAAATCCGTCGTTGTTAGACCCTCTGCGTGTGCTTTGACATCACGGCTAGACTCTTTATATGTTCTTGGGAATGGCTGCGTAACCGCACGCATGCGCCCCGTCACGACTTGTCCCCGCCGTCTTACTCTATAGGACCAGGGGTCCGGTTCCCTAAATCGAGCGAATAATGTGTTTTAACTCCGGGGGTGGGCTTAAGTTTGGGGGCCCGGGGTCGGGAGGTGAGCAAGGTTGGATGGGGTTTGAAGTCGCAAGATTGTTGCCGTCTTTTTTCCACCGACTCAATTTAGCTGTACTTTTAACGTTATTAAAAGGGTTAGGGGGTTAGGGTTAGGGTTAGGATTACGGAAGAAAACCACGTGGTGTGATCCCTCAGCTAATATCTTTTGTTCTGAAGCCGCCAGAGACTTGAACGTCGCACTTGTCAATACTAACTAGTGGATTACCGATCGATTGGTAGGAACCTCGACATTGTGGGACCTCGGGAAGGCCCTTTTCTGACATGTGCGTCAAAAGCGTGATGATCCCTCGCAATGTGTTGGCCTTGGCGTCAGAGCTTGACCCTGCGTGTGCTTTGACATCAGGGCTATACTCTTTATGTGGTCTTTGACAGCACGGCTAGACTCTCTGCGTGTGCTTTGACATCAGGGCTATACTCTTTATGTGGTCTTTGACAGCACGGCTAGACTCTCTGCGTGTGCTTTGACATCAGGGCTATACTCTTTATGTGGTCTTTGACAGCACGGCTGGACTCTCTGCGTGTGCTTTGACATCACGGCTAGACTCTTTATGGTATTCAAGCCTTCACATTTTCCATCGTTTTATTTCTTTAACCCTCTGGGAGGGGGACTTGAGGTGAGACATGCACCCCCAGGTGGTTGGGTTCAGTAGAAAACCACTGGTAGTGGTATATTAATTGATTGTGAGTTCAAATCAAATACCTTGAGGTGAGACAGCTAAGTAGTCATCCTCAATACAGGTTTACAATAAAGGACTTGAGATGACGTCATAAACCGACTTAAGGTTAGGTGTGGAAGATGATGCTTTGTGGTTAGGGGGTGTGCATCTGCAAAAAGAGGGCAGCCCATGAGCCACATGGGAGGTGTCCAGAGACTGGCGGGTTAGGTTTGGGGTTGAGTTAGGGGGGTTGGGTTAGGTTTTTCATCTTTACTCATGAATCTCCCTACGTTCGCCCGACGGCTTGGTAGTTGAATGGAAACTCACGGCGGTGCACGGGCCGACGCATGTCATTTAGTAATACCTCCTCCGAAGATCTATTCACCCAGTGGGCAGTATTCATAAGGGGATGGTAAGAGGTAAAGTAAGAAGGAACCGGGTTGGGGTCCATATTGGTCAAATGATTAGTATGGGTAAGCTTTTGGTTGAGTAAGGCAAGG
>JBAMJR010000570.1:0-40227 GCA_038501785.1 Myoxocephalus aenaeus
AAGACCAGTACCCGGACTTAGTAGACCTGGTCTGGGTCCAGCTGAGTGACTGAGACCCCCTTCAGGACCAAGGCCAGTACCCAGGCTTGGTGGTCCTTCTCTGGGTACCCCAGAGGGACTGAGACCCCCCCCCATGAGACCAAGACCTTTACCCGGACTTAGTAGACCTGGTCTGGGTACCCCAGAGGGACTGGGACCCCCCCTACAGGCACTTTCCAGGGTTGATATTAATGCTCTATTTGTGCCTTGGCACTTTAAACATGTACCCATGGGTCTTGTGGTGCATTTTGCCATCTCTAGACCGACTTTGCGGCCTTCAAACGCGGCCTCTGAAGTCTGAATGGAATCCAAGTTGCAGTCAGTCGAATTGAATTCATAGCCTGGTAGAGGGCTCCATCTTGTGGCGAAATCCGGGCATTACAAATTGAGCTTTTAATGCGCTGACCTCTGCAAACCTGACTCGCCGACAGCGCTCTACAGCGGCCGCCGAGCAGGCTGTGGAGCACCTAGAAGCCTGCGGGTTGGCTTCCCGTCTTCAGGGGAAGCTCTTCTTTCCAACGCCGTTTTCCGCGAGAAGATCGGATCAGGTTAAGGCACTTTTCAGGGTTGAAATGTGGCTCCCGGCCTTCTAACTCCAATGAAGGCTTCAACTCCGGAGCACTAAAACGGCTGTGGAGCAGGCTCTGGAGCACCTAGAGGCTCGCGGGTTGGCTTGCATTTCTCAGGGGAACCTCCTCTTTCCAACGCCGTTTTCCGCGAGAAGATCGGAGCAGGTTAAGGCACTTTAAGGCCATATAGGGTCTATGAACCAGCATTAAATACAGTTTGAAGGAAAATAAAATGCGTTTATGGAAGTACACCCTGTACATCCACGGAGCGCTTTGTGCTTATTGACATGTGATTTTGGGCGTGTCTTTGTCCCATCATCCCTTTGACTCACTGTGTTGATTGCCAACCAGAGACACCTGTCACTTGCCGTGCCACCATGCATTTAAAGCGGGTTTGCAGCCAGCCCTCATTCTCTGCTGGTCTTCGAACGATGCAAGAGTACGATTATGAGCTCCGAAACGGCTACCTGTCCTGTTTGTTTGAAGGATTACGCCGATTTACCGAACCACCTGAAGCGGTCTCATCAGGTGAAGAATGTGACAGAGCGGAGGCTCCTGTTGAACTTCGGCTCCGGCCGAGTCAACATCCGCAAAGAACCATGCCCCGTCTCCGGCTGTGCGCTCCAGGGCACCAGGCTTGACAAGCACCTGCGTGATGGACACCCAGAGCTGGATAAAGAGTCCGTTTCTGCCCTTCGTCAAGGTTCGCAGAAGACCCTGACCTTAAGGTTGCTATCAGAGCTGCGCTCGTCCCAGCCCATTGTGCCTCTATCGACCACACTAGACATTGAGGAGGTGGGTGAGCCGTGCCTCCCGGCACCAGAGGTAGATGTGGAGGTCTGCAGCCCCGAAAAGTGTTCTCTACTCCGGCTAGAGAATACAAAACTCAAACGTTGCCTGGAGATGAGGGATAAAGAGGCTGCTTTGACAGTAAAACGCCTCGAGAAAATGAGTAAGAAGCTGCGTCATTTCTACTCTCAGCGAGCTGAAGCACAGGGTGATGAGGCCGGGCAGAGTGTGGCGCAGCCTGGCTCCGGGCAGAGTGTGGAGCAGCCTGGCTACGGAGACGAAGACGAATATGAAGAGGGAGCAGGTGCGGAGGTTAGCTCATCCATCTTCAACGGTGCCGGGCGAGGGGCCTCGATGACCCGCCTGAAACTTCCACCGACACTCGGTAAGAAACAAGACTTCTCTGGCTCTCTCCGGGCTTACTTTTGAATGTGATCAAGCCGTATGAGAGTGCTTATTGTGGGCTAATTTCGTTTCAGAGCGGTTCCTGGAGGAGTACACAAAATTCCAAGCGGGCACCTCACCCACTTTTAAAAAGAAAGAAAATGCTCTTTCAAAAGAGAGCCGAGTGAGGTCATTTCTCTCATTCCTCTCAGTGGGAAAAAAGAACACCTCCGACTGGGTTTTCTTGTACGACATGGATGGTATTCGGAGGTACGTCGACCACCTGCGCACCGAGGGCAAAGCGATTACGACTATCGATTTCTACATTAGGAACATTGCTCAATTCTGCAGCTACCTCCAGGAAACACCGCCAGTTGAGTGCAACCTCTCAACGTCCCAACTCATCAGCGTGGTGAGGTGTCTTAAAGCCACTCTCCGTGGGCTCGGGGCCTCTGTGGTGACGCATCAGCTGCGTCATAAGACGATAAAGATGAACAGAATTGTCCCTGGAAGCTGCCTGCGGAGGTGCCAGGATAAGTGTCGGGATATTATCCCCACTTTACTGGGTAAGAGAGAGCATGACTAGGCCATGCAGCGCCCGTGTGTGTGTTGTTAATGCTGTATTTTACCCTGTCTTCAGAGCAACTGGAGACCGATGGCAACGACTTTAAAGCCAGGTGCGCTTTCTACGGCTACTTCGCGGCCTACATAGTCTCGATTTATGGGCACCGCCCAGGTGTTCTGACAAACATGACGGTTGACGAGGTGGACCAGGCCAAAGAACAACCGCTCCTTGATGGGGACGAGGGCTACGTGATCTCGGTGAAGGACCACAAGACCAACCGAGACTTTGGGTATGCACAGATCTATCTAACGTTCGATGAGTTCTCCTGGGTTGAGAAGTGGTTGGCTATCCGGGCGCGCTTCAGGCCCCAAACCAACCTGGTTCTAATCAGCACCGGCTCTGGGACCGTTAAAAACCTCGTCCGATACATGCAGAAGGCGTGGGGGGAGATGGGCCTTCCTGGGAAGCCCACCTTCATCGACCTGCGCACTGCTGTCGCAGGCCACGTGAGTACGGTGATAAAGCACTTCTTATTCTAGAGGACCAGGGCTCCCAGAAATAACTTAGAAAATAAATCCTGTCTTCTCTTCTGTTCTCAGGCAAAAAACTACCACACACCCGATGTTCGAACGGAAGTGGCCAGGTTCATGTGTCACAACACGGGGACAGCAGACCGCTTCTATGCCCTGGCTCTTGATAGGAACCAGGCTAAAGAGATGAGAGGGCGGTTTGAGGCCGTCACTGAGTGCTCATCTGCCCCTGCGACCGCCCCTGTTGAGCAGTTTCAATAAAAACTTTGAAAAATACAACTCGTTGTCTGACTGACTTGAATGCAGGAGAAGGTCCTGTGACCGGGTCAATCTACTGTGAGCTAGGGAACGCCGTCCACTCTGCATAGCCACGGGGCTGATTTTCTGGGGTTCAGTGAACTGACTTGGTCCTGTGGCCAACAGCCAGGCCGCCACGAGACTGACATAAGTCATGCCCGGTTGAAAGCCACTATTCTGGGGTTCAGTGAACTGACTTGGTCCTGTGGCCAACAGCCAGGCCGCCATGAGACTGACATAAGTCATGCCCGGTTGAAAGCCACTATTCTGGGGTTCAGTGAACTGACTTGGTCCTGTGGCCAACAGCCAGGCCGCCATGAGACTGACATAAGTCATGCCCGGTTGAAAGCTACTATTCTGGGGTTCAGTGAACTGACTTGGTCCTGTGGCCAACAGCCAGGCCGCCATGAGACTGACATAAGTCATGCCCGGTTGAAAGCCACTATTCTGGGGTTCAGTGAACTGACTTGGTCCTGTGGCCAACAGCCAGGCCGCCATGAGACTGACATAAGTCATGCCCGGTTGAAAGCCACTATTCTCGGATTAATACGTTAAATGAGACCCTCTGTGGTCCTCAGTGAGCTCCATGGTGAGTGGGGACCCCCCTGGAGGACCAAGACCTTTAGCCGGACTTAGTAGACCTGGTCTGGGTCTAGCTGAGTGACTAAGACCCCCCTAGAGGACCAAGACCTTTAGCCGGACTTAGTAGACCATGTCTGGGTACCCCAGAGTGACTGAGACCCCCCTAGTGGACCAAGACCTTTAGCCGGACTTAGTAGACCTGGTCTGGGTCTAGCTGAGTGACTAAGACCCCCCTAGAGGACCAAGACCTTTAGCCGGACTTAGTAGACCATGTCTGGGTACCCCAGAGGGACTGAGACCCCCCCATGAGACCAAGGCCAGTACCCAGGCTTGGTGGTCCTGGTCTGGGTACCCCAGAGGGACTGAGACCCCCCCACAAGACCAAGACCAGTACCCAGGCTTTGGTGGTCCTGGTCTGGGTCTGTGTGAGTGACTGAGACCCCCTTCAGGACCAAGGCCAGTACCCAGGCTTGGTGGTCCTTCTCTGGGTCTGTGTGAGTGACTGAGACCCCCTACAGGACCAAGACCAGTACCCAGGCTTTGGTGGTCCTGGTCTGGGTACCTTTGAGTGACTGAGACCCCCCCATGAGACCCAGACCAGTACCCAGACTTGGTGGTCCTTCTCTGGGTCTGTGTGAGTGACTGAGACCCCCTTCAGGACCAAGGCCAGTACCCATGCTTGGTGGTCCTTCTCTGGGTCTGTGTGAGTGACTGAGACCCCCTACAGGATCAAGACCAGTACCCAGGCTTGGTGGTCCTGGTCTGGGTACCCCAGAGGGACTGAGACCCCCCCATGAGACCAAGACCAGTACCCAGACTTGGTGGTCCTTCTCTGGGTCTGTGTGAGTGACTGAGACCCCCTTCAGGACCAAGGCCAGTACCCAGGCTTTGGTGGTCCTGGTCTGGGTACCCCAGAGTGACTGAGACCCCCCCACAAGACCAAGACCAGTACCCAGGCTTGGTGGTCCTGGTCTGGGTACCCCAGAGGGACTGAGACCCCCCCACAAGACCAAGACCAGTACCCAGGCTTTGGTGGTCCTGGTCTGGGTCTGTGTGAGTGACTGAGACCCCCTACAGGACCAAGACCAGTACCCAGGCTTGGTGGTCCTGGTCTGGGTACCCCAGAGGGACTGAGACCCCCCATGAGACCCAGACCAGTACCCAGACTTAGTAGACCTGGTCTGGGTACCATAGAGGGACTGAGACCCCCCATGAGACCAAGACCAGTACCCAGACTTAGTAGACCTGGTCTGGGTACCATAGAGGGACTGAGACCCCCCATGAGACCAAGACCAGTACCCAGACTTAGTAGACCTGGTCTGGGTACCATACAGGGACTGAGACCCCCCATGAGACCAAGACCAGTACCCAGACTTAGTAGACCTGGTCTGGGTACCATAGAGGGACTGAGACCCCCCCATGAGACCAAGACCAGTACCCAGACTTAGTAGACCTGGTCTGGGTACCATAGAGGGACTGAGACCCCCCCATGAGACCAAGACCAGTACCCAGACTTAGTAGACCTGGTCTGGGTACCCCAGAGGGACTGAGACCCCCCATGAGACCCAGACCAGTACCCAGACTTAGTAGACCTGGTATGGGTACCATAGAGGGACTGAGACCCCCCCATGAGACCAAGACCAGTACCCAGACTTAGTAGACCTGGTCTGGGTACCCCAGAGGGACTGAGACCCCCCATGAGACCAAGACCAGTACCCAGACTTAGTAGACCTGGTCTGGGTACCCCAGAGGGACTGAGACCCCCCCCATGAGACCAAGACCTTTACCCGGACTTAGTAGACCTGGTCTGGGTACCCCAGAGGGACTGGGACCCCCCTACATGACCCAGACCTTTACCCGGACTTAGTAGACCTGGTCTGGGTACCCCAGAGGGACCTGGACCCCCTACAGGACCAAGGCCAGCAGCCAGACCTCCTCTCACTCGCTGCTCAGCCCCCACCTTTTTTTTCGCCATATTTCGGAGGAAATCCCCCCTCCCTCAGGAAGAAAAAACTTTAACTTTTTTCAAAATGGAAAAAGTGATGAAAATCAGACAGAGTCCACTATTCTAGAGTACCAGGGCTCCGAGATAGTTAGAGAACCAGGGGTCCGAGATCTAGATAACCAGGGGCACGAGAGTTAGAGAACCAGGGGCGCCAGAGTTCTAGAGAACCAGGGGCACGAGAGTTAGAGAACCAGGGGCGCGAGAGTTAGAGAACCAGGGGCGCGAGAGTCCTAGAGCACCAGGGGCGCGAGAATCGGAGTTAGAGAACCAGGGGCGCGAGATTCGGAGCACCAGGGGCACGAGAATCGGAGTTAGAGAACCAGGGGCGCGAGATTCAGAGTACCAGGGGCACGAAACGGAGTGTAAGATAACAGACCGAAGATTACCTTTTTCATTATTTTACATTGACACACTTTGGTACGGTGCGACAAAATTACCTCTCGCACGTTTTGAGAAACCCAGTTTTCAGAAAAAGGCTTACCATGAGCTTTACACAGGAATTGATGCCCACGATGAGTGAAGGCAGGTCGGATGGTCTGGGCGGCCATAGAGGGTCCATGTCCTGGATAAAAAACACTTTGGTGAAAAATAAAAGGCGTTTGTGGAGGTACGCCTGTACATGCACGGATCCTTCTGGGATTTTGCAGAGCTTTTCTGGGCATGGAGGGCGGCCGCGCGCGGTGTGTGGCGGGACCCGCGGAGCTTTTTTTGACAGTTTTGGCACTTTTTGGAGCACGCAGCGGGCGTCCCGCGGAGCGAGGTGCGTTTTCTCTGATCATTTTTGGGACACAATCTGACCCACAGGCCCCCTCCGGACGGTCCCCACGGATGAATAAAAAGCACTTTTGGAAAAAGAACCGAGTCATTTTGACGTCTTTTTGGAGAAGAGTAACTTCTCGCTGCGGTGAGGTGCATTGCAAGTGAGCTAGGTCGGGCATGAACTGGACCCGCAGACCCCCTCCGGACCGCCCCCCCGATGAATAAAAACCAGTTTGCCCGAAAAAGAGTCTTCATTTTCAGCCGTTTTGGCACTTTTTGGAGCACGCAGCGAGCGTCCTGCGGAGCGAGGTGCGTTTCCTCTGATCATTTTTGGGACACAATCTGACCCACAGGCCCCCTCCGGACGGTCCCACGGATGAATAAAAAGCACTTTTGGAAAAAGAACCGAGTCATTTTGACGTCTTTTTGGAGAAGAGTAACTTCTCGCTGCGGTGAGGTGCATTGCAAGTGAGCTAGGTCGGGCATGAACTGGACCCGCAGACCCCCTCCGGACCGCCCCCCCGATGAATAAAAACCAGTTTGCCCGAAAAAGAGTCTTCATTTTCAGCCGTTTTGGCACTTTTTGGAGCACGCAGCGAGCGTCCTGCGGAGCGAGGTGCGTTTCCTCTGATCATTTTTGGGACACAATCTGACCCACAGGCCCCCTCCGGACGGTCCCACGGATGAATAAAAAGCACTTTTGGAAAAAGAACCGAGTCATTTTGACGTCTTTTTGGAGAAGAGTAACTTCTCGCTGCGGTGAGGTGCATTGCAAGTGAGCTAGGTCGGGCATGAACTGGACCCGCAGACCCCCTCCGGACCGCCCCCCGATGAATAAAAACCAGTTTGCCCGAAAAAGAGTCTTCATTTTCAGCCGTTTTGGCACTTTTTGGAGCACGCAGCGAGCGTCCTGCGGAGCGAGGTGCGTTTCCTCTGATCATTTTTGGGACACAATCTGACCCACAGGCCCCCTCCGGACGGTCCCACGGATGAATAAAAAGCACTTTTGGAAAAAGAACCGAGTCATTTTGACGTCTTTTTGGAGAAGAGTAACTTCTCGCTGCGGTGAGGTGCATTGCAAGTGAGCTAGGTCGGGCATGAACTGGACCCGCAGACCCCCTCCGGACCGCCCCCCCGATGAATAAAAACCAGTTTGCCCGAAAAAGAGTCTTCATTTTCAGCCGTTTTGGCACTTTTTGGAGCACGCAGCGAGCGTCCTGCGGAGCGAGGTGCGTTTCCTCTGATCATTTTTGGGACACAATCTGACCCACAGGCCCCCTCCGGACGGTCCCACGGATGAATAAAAAGCACTTTTGGAAAAAGAACCGAGTCATTTTGACGTCTTTTTGGAGAAGAGTAACTTCTCGCTGTGGTGAGGTGCATTGCAAGTGAGCTAGGTCGGGCATGAACTGGACCCGCAGACCCCCTCCGGACCGCCCCCCCGATGAATAAAAACCAGTTTGCCCGAAAAAGAGTCTTTATTTTCAGCCGTTTTTGGCACTTTTGCTCATGGCAGCGGAGGCTCCGCTCCGAGTGAGCTACACTTTGACGAAAAAAGAGAGGGACACACCTGTTTGTCCGTGCAGACCGATTGGCATACGTGACCCGCCATCGGAGGGCCCCCGCCGGCCGGCCTCGTGCCGGTGTTCTGGTGGGCGGTTCCTCCGGACCGCGGGTTCGCCTCTAGGCCCGGGAGGAGCAATGGCCCATTGAAGCGAGACCGAGACGACCCGTCTGACCCAGCAGTCCTGCCACGGAGCTCGCCGCCCTGTCGCAGTCTCCCATTCCAGCGGGAGACAGGCGCAGTGTCGCAGCGTGCCTCCGCTGAACAGGTTTCTCAAACCCTTCCTCGTCGAGCGAAAGCCGATGGCCCCCATGCGCTTCGCTCCGCTCCGTGCCTCCCCCGCCCGGGACTCGGAGGGAGCTGGCCACCCCCCAGCCACACTGGGCCGACGGCGGGCGTCCGCCTCGGCCGGTGACGAAGGGCTACCTGGTTGATCCTGTCAGTAGCATATGCTTGTCTCAAAGATTAAGCCATGCAAGTCTAAGTACACACGGCCGGTACAGTGAAACTGAGAATGGCTCATTAAATCAGTTATGGTTCCTTTGATCGCTCTAACGTTACTTGGATAACTGTGGCAATTCTAGAGCTAATACATGCAAACGAGCGCTGACCTCCGGGGATGCGTGCATTTATCAGATCCAAAACCCATGCGTGGTTGCCCTCCGGGGCGCCACGGCAGCTTTGGTGACTCTGGATAACCTCGAGCCGATCGCTGGCCCCCGTGGCGGCGACGTCTCATTCGAATGTCTGCCCTATCAACTTTCGATGGTACTTTCTGTGCCTACCATGGTGACCACGGGTAACGGGGAATCAGGGTTCGATTCCCGGAGAGGGAGCCTGAGAAACGGCCAGACATCCAAGGAAGGCAGCAGCACGCAAGTTACCCACTGAGGTAGTGACGAAAAATAACAATACGAAGCGTTTACTTTGAAAAAAGTCATATGCTTGTCGGAACGATCTCAGCCCGCGTGGGCTCGAGGAATCACGGTTCGATTCCCGGAGAGGGAGCCTGAGAAACGGCCAGACATCCAAGGAAGGCAGCAGCACGCAAGTTACCCACTGAGGTAGTGACGAAAAATAACAATACGAAGCGTTTACTTTGAAAAAAGTCATATGCTTGTCGGAACGATCTCAGCCCGCGTGGGCTCGAGGAATCACGGTTCGATTCCCGGAGAGGGAGCCTGAGAAACGGCCAGACATCCAAGGAAGGCAGCAGCACGCAAGTTACCCACTGAGGTAGTGACGAAAAATAACAATACGAAGCGTTTACTTTGAAAAAAGTCATATGCTTGTCGGAACGATCTCAGCCCGCGTGGGCTCGAGGAATCACGGTTCGATTCCCGGAGAGGGAGCCTGAGAAACGGCCAGACATCCAAGGAAGGCAGCAGCACGCAAGTTACCCACTGAGGTAGTGACGAAAAATAACAATATGAAGCGTTTACTTTGAAAAAATCATATGCTTGTCGGAAAGATCTCAGCCCGCGTGGGCTCGAGGAATCAGGGTTCGATTCCGGAGTCAAACCCAGCCGGGTTAGCGTCACTGGGCCGACGGCGGGCGTCCACCTCGGCCGGTGACCCAATAACCCATTTCTAGAGGACCAGGGGTACGGGGGGTACTTCATCCAGCAGCAGAGGTGCGTTGGGGACGGAGGTGATCCGTCTTAGAGTCTCTCAGGTCGGCCTCTCACAGTGAGAGGTCGGTCTCTCTTCAAACATAACTTCATCCAGCAGCAGAGGTGCGTTGGGGACGGAGGTGATCCGTCTTAGAGTCTCTCAGGTCGGCCTCTCACAGTCTCTCACAGTGAGAGGTCGGCCAAAAACAACTTAGTTGTACTTAGAAAAAAAAAAAACTTGGAAAATAAATGAAATATTTTTTTGGAAAAATTAATAAAAATTATTTAGATAACCAGGGGCGCGAAAAAAAACTTATAAAAAAATTCTTAATATTGTCTAGAGTACCAGGGGCACGAGAAAACACTTAGAAAAAAATCGCTACATATTATTTTTATTTAGATAACCAGGGGTGCGAGAAAACACTTAGAAAAAAAACCATGAAAATGTTAGTCAGATAACCAGGGGCACGAGATAGTTCTAGATAACCAGGGGCACGAGATAGTTCTAGATAACCAGGGGCACGAAACTCCAGGGCGGCGGAACTTGGGTTTTAACCCAGGGGTGGGGGCTTAAGAGTGGGTCCACGGGGTCGGAGGGTGAGCCGGGTCACTGGGGGAGCTCCGGAGGTAGGGTCTGGTCCAAGGGGGGGTCACTTAGCATCCAGGCTATGCCGGGTTTGAGTGCTCCAAAGTGGGGTGTGGTGAGTGCAGTGTGTGCCTGGGACTCAGAGCAGGGACTCTGAGTGAGTGTTTCCCCACAGAATGGTGATGTCCTCCAGGTGAGAAAGTGCCCTCCCTCCCTCCCTCCAGAGTCAGCTCTGGTGGGAGGGAGGGAGGGCTTTTTTTTTGTTCTCTGCCCCGGAAAAGATGCAGGTGATCGGCTGTGTGTGTGTGTGTGCCCTCCCTCTCTTCCTCCAGAGTCAGCTCTGGTGGGAGTGAGGGAGGGCTTTTTTTTTGTTTATCAGTATTCAATATGTGGGTTGAGATGTCTAATGATACCCTCTGTGGTCCTCCATGGTGAAGAGGACTAGTGTGCATCCCTAATAAAGTGTTCAATATGTGGGTTGAGATGTCTAATGAGACCCTCTGTGGTCCTCAGTGAGCTCCATGGTGAAGATGACCAGTGTGCATCCCTAATAAAGTGTTCAATATGTGGGTTGGCATGTCTAATGAGACCCTCTGTGGTCCTCAGTGAGCTCCATGGTGTAGATGACCAGTGTGCATCCCTAATAAAGTGTTCAATATGTGGGTTGAGATGTCTAATGAGACCCTCTGTGGTCCTCAGTGAGCTCCATGGTGTAGATGACCAGTGTGCATCCCTAATAAAGTGTTCAATATGTGGGTTGAGATGTCTAATGATACCCTCTGTGGTCCTCCATGGTGAAGAGGACCAGTGTGCATCCCTAATAAAGTGTTCAATATGTGGGTTGACATGTCTAATGAGACCCTCTGTGGTCCTCAGTGAGCTCCATGGTGTAGATGACCAGTGTGCATCCCTAATAAAGTGTTCAATATGTGGGTTGGCATGTCTAATGAGACCCTCTGTGGTCCTCAGTGAGCTCCAAACATGTACCCATGGGTCTTGTGGTGCATTTTGCCATCTCTAGACCGACTTTGCGGCCTTCAAACGCGGCCTCTGAAGTCTGAATGGAATCCAAGTTGCAGTCAGTCGAATTGAATTCATAGCCTGGTAGAGGGCTCCATCTTGTGGCGAAATCCGGGCATTACAAATTGAGCTTTTAATGCACTGACCTCTGCAAACCTGACCCGCCGACTGCGCTCTACAGCGGCCGCCGAGCAGGCTGTGGAGCACCTAGAAGCCTGCGGGTTGGCTTCCCGTCTTCAGGGGAAGCTCTTCTTTCCAACGCCGTTTTCCGCGAGAAGATTGGATAAGGATAAGGCACTTTCCAGGGTTGAAATGTGGCTCCCGGCCTTCTACTCCAATGCAGGCTTCGACTCCGGAGCACTAAAACGGCTGTGGAGCAGGCTCTGGAGCACCTAGAGGCCCGCGGGTTGGCTTGCATTTTTCAGGGGAACCTCCTCTTTCCAACGCCGTTTTCCGCGAGAAGATTGGAGCAGGGTACCCCGTGGTTCCAGGCCTGCTAACAGCGAAAGGTCAAAGGTCAGATGGCCTCCAAAGCCCTGAGCTCCCCAGCTAGAGGGAGTGTCTTCTGGGTCTGTCTGAGTGAGTGTGAGACCCCCCCACGAGACCCAGACCAGTACCCGGACTTGGTGGTCCTGGTCTGGGTCTGTGTGAGTGACTGAGACCCCCCATGAGACCCAGACCAGTACCCAGGCTTGGTGGTCCTGGTCTGGGTCTGTGTGAGTGACTGAGACCCCCTACAGGACCAAGGCCAGTACCCGGACTTAGTAGACCTGGTCTGGGTACCAGAGAGGGACTGAGACCCCCCTACAGGACCCAGACCTTTACCCGGACTTAGTAGACCTGGTCTGGGTACCAGAGAGGGACTGAGACCCCCCCATGAGACCAAGACCAGTACCCAGGCTTTGGTGGTCCTGGTCTGGGTACCCCAGAGTGACTGAGACCCCCCATGAGACCCAGACCTTTACCCGGACTTAGTAGACCTGGTCTGGGTCCAGCTGAGTGACTGAGACCCCCTTCAGGACCAAGGCCAGTACCCAGGCTTGGTGGTCCTTCTCTGGGTACCCCAGAGGGACTGAGACCCCCCCATGAGACCAAGACCAGTACCCAGACTTGGTGGTCCTTCTCTGGGTACCCCAGAGGGACTGAGACCCCCCCACAAGACCAAGACCAGTACCCAGGCTTTGGTGGTCCTGGTCTGGGTACCTCTGAGTGACTGAGACCCCCCCATGAGACCAAGACCAGTACCCAGACTTGGTGGTCCTTCTCTGGGTCCAGCTGAGTGACTGAGACCCCCTTCAGGACCAAGGCCAGTACCCAGGCTTGGTGGTCCTTCTCTGGGTACCCCAGAGGGACTGAGACCCCCCCATGAGACCAAGACCAGTACCCAGACTTGGTGGTCCTTCTCTGGGTACCCCAGAGGGACTGAGACCCCCCCACAAGACCAAGACCAGTACCCAGGCTTTGGTGGTCCTGGTCTGGGTACCTCTGAGTGACTGAGACCCCCCCCATGAGACCAAGACCAGTACCCAGACTTGGTGGTCCTTCTCTGGGTACCCCAGAGGGACTGAGACCCCCCCATGAGACCCAGACCAGTACCCAGGCTTGGTGGTCCTGGTCTGGGTACCTCTGAGTGACTGAGACCCCCCCATGAGACCAAGACCAGTACCCAGACTTGGTGGTCCTTCTCTGGGTATGTGTGAGTGACTGAGACCCCCTTCAGGACCAAGGCCAGTACCCAGGCTTGGTGGTCCTTCTCTGGGTCTGTGTGAGTGACTGAGACCCCCTACAGGACCAAGACCAGTACCCAGGCTTTGGTGGTCCTGGTCTGGGTACCCCAGAGGGACTGAGACCCCCCCATGAGACCCAGACCAGTACCCAGACTTAGTAGACCTGGTCTGGGTACCATAGAGGGACTGAGACCCCCCCATGAGACCAAGACCAGTACCCGGACTTGGTGGTCCTGGTCTGGGTCTGTGTGAGTGACTGAGACCCCCCATGAGACCCAGACCAGTACCCAGGCTTGGTGGTCCTGGTCTGGGTCTGTGTGAGTGACTGAGACCCCCCATGAGACCCAGACCAGTACCCAGACTTGGTGGTCCTTCTCTGGGTACCCCAGAGGGACTGAGACCCCCCATGAGACCCAGACCAGTACCCAGACTTGGTGGTCCTTCTCTGGGTACCCCAGAGGGACTGAGACCCCCCATGAGACCAAGACCAGTACCCAGGCTTTGGTGGTCCTGGTCTGGGTACCTCTGAGTGACTGAGACCCCCCCATGAGACCAAGACCAGTACCCAGACTTGGTGGTCCTTCTCTGGGTCCAGCTGAGTGACTGAGACCCCCTTCAGGACCAAGGCCAGTACCCAGGCTTGGTGGTCCTTCTCTGGGTACCCCAGAGGGACTGAGACCCCCCCATGAGACCAAGACCAGTACCCGGACTTAGTAGACCTGGTCTGGGTCCAGCTGAGTGACTGAGACCCCCTTCAGGACCAAGGCCAGTACCCAGGCTTGGTGGTCCTTCTCTGGGTACCCCAGAGGGACTGAGACCCCCCCCCATGAGACCAAGACCTTTACCCGGACTTAGTAGACCTGGTCTGGGTACCCCAGAGGGACTGGGACCCCCCCTACAGGCACTTTCCAGGGTTGATATTAATGCTCTATTTGTGCCTTGGCACTTTAAACATGTACCCATGGGTCTTGTGGTGCATTTTGCCATCTCTAGACCGACTTTGCGGCCTTCAAACGCGGCCTCTGAAGTCTGAATGGAATCCAAGTTGCAGTCAGTCGAATTGAATTCATAGCCTGGTAGAGGGCTCCATCTTGTGGCGAAATCCGGGCATTACAAATTGAGCTTTTAATGCGCTGACCTCTGCAAACCTGACTCGCCGACAGCGCTCTACAGCGGCCGCCGAGCAGGCTGTGGAGCACCTAGAAGCCTGCGGGTTGGCTTCCCGTCTTCAGGGGAAGCTCTTCTTTCCAACGCCGTTTTCCGCGAGAAGATCGGATCAGGTTAAGGCACTTTTCAGGGTTGAAATGTGGCTCCCGGCCTTCTAACTCCAATGAAGGCTTCAACTCCGGAGCACTAAAACGGCTGTGGAGCAGGCTCTGGAGCACCTAGAGGCTCGCGGGTTGGCTTGCATTTCTCAGGGGAACCTCCTCTTTCCAACGCCGTTTTCCGCGAGAAGATCGGAGCAGGTTAAGGCACTTTAAGGCCATATAGGGTCTATGAACCAGCATTAAATACAGTTTGAAGGAAAATAAAATGCGTTTATGGAAGTACACCCTGTACATCCACGGAGCGCTTTGTGCTTATTGACATGTGATTTTGGGCGTGTCTTTGTCCCATCATCCCTTTGACTCACTGTGTTGATTGCCAACCAGAGACACCTGTCACTTGCCGTGCCACCATGCATTTAAAGCGGGTTTGCAGCCAGCCCTCATTCTCTGCTGGTCTTCGAACGATGCAAGAGTACGATTATGAGCTCCGAAACGGCTACCTGTCCTGTTTGTTTGAAGGATTACGCCGATTTACCGAACCACCTGAAGCGGTCTCATCAGGTGAAGAATGTGACAGAGCGGAGGCTCCTGTTGAACTTCGGCTCCGGCCGAGTCAACATCCGCAAAGAACCATGCCCCGTCTCCGGCTGTGCGCTCCAGGGCACCAGGCTTGACAAGCACCTGCGTGATGGACACCCAGAGCTGGATAAAGAGTCCGTTTCTGCCCTTCGTCAAGGTTCGCAGAAGACCCTGACCTTAAGGTTGCTATCAGAGCTGCGCTCGTCCCAGCCCATTGTGCCTCTATCGACCACACTAGACATTGAGGAGGTGGGTGAGCCGTGCCTCCCGGCACCAGAGGTAGATGTGGAGGTCTGCAGCCCCGAAAAGTGTTCTCTACTCCGGCTAGAGAATACAAAACTCAAACGTTGCCTGGAGATGAGGGATAAAGAGGCTGCTTTGACAGTAAAACGCCTCGAGAAAATGAGTAAGAAGCTGCGTCATTTCTACTCTCAGCGAGCTGAAGCACAGGGTGATGAGGCCGGGCAGAGTGTGGCGCAGCCTGGCTCCGGGCAGAGTGTGGAGCAGCCTGGCTACGGAGACGAAGACGAATATGAAGAGGGAGCAGGTGCGGAGGTTAGCTCATCCATCTTCAACGGTGCCGGGCGAGGGGCCTCGATGACCCGCCTGAAACTTCCACCGACACTCGGTAAGAAACAAGACTTCTCTGGCTCTCTCCGGGCTTACTTTTGAATGTGATCAAGCCGTATGAGAGTGCTTATTGTGGGCTAATTTCGTTTCAGAGCGGTTCCTGGAGGAGTACACAAAATTCCAAGCGGGCACCTCACCCACTTTTAAAAAGAAAGAAAATGCTCTTTCAAAAGAGAGCCGAGTGAGGTCATTTCTCTCATTCCTCTCAGTGGGAAAAAAGAACACCTCCGACTGGGTTTTCTTGTACGACATGGATGGTATTCGGAGGTACGTCGACCACCTGCGCACCGAGGGCAAAGCGATTACGACTATCGATTTCTACATTAGGAACATTGCTCAATTCTGCAGCTACCTCCAGGAAACACCGCCAGTTGAGTGCAACCTCTCAACGTCCCAACTCATCAGCGTGGTGAGGTGTCTTAAAGCCACTCTCCGTGGGCTCGGGGCCTCTGTGGTGACGCATCAGCTGCGTCATAAGACGATAAAGATGAACAGAATTGTCCCTGGAAGCTGCCTGCGGAGGTGCCAGGATAAGTGTCGGGATATTATCCCCACTTTACTGGGTAAGAGAGAGCATGACTAGGCCATGCAGCGCCCGTGTGTGTGTTGTTAATGCTGTATTTTACCCTGTCTTCAGAGCAACTGGAGACCGATGGCAACGACTTTAAAGCCAGGTGCGCTTTCTACGGCTACTTCGCGGCCTACATAGTCTCGATTTATGGGCACCGCCCAGGTGTTCTGACAAACATGACGGTTGACGAGGTGGACCAGGCCAAAGAACAACCGCTCCTTGATGGGGACGAGGGCTACGTGATCTCGGTGAAGGACCACAAGACCAACCGAGACTTTGGGTATGCACAGATCTATCTAACGTTCGATGAGTTCTCCTGGGTTGAGAAGTGGTTGGCTATCCGGGCGCGCTTCAGGCCCCAAACCAACCTGGTTCTAATCAGCACCGGCTCTGGGACCGTTAAAAACCTCGTCCGATACATGCAGAAGGCGTGGGGGGAGATGGGCCTTCCTGGGAAGCCCACCTTCATCGACCTGCGCACTGCTGTCGCAGGCCACGTGAGTACGGTGATAAAGCACTTCTTATTCTAGAGGACCAGGGCTCCCAGAAATAACTTAGAAAATAAATCCTGTCTTCTCTTCTGTTCTCAGGCAAAAAACTACCACACACCCGATGTTCGAACGGAAGTGGCCAGGTTCATGTGTCACAACACGGGGACAGCAGACCGCTTCTATGCCCTGGCTCTTGATAGGAACCAGGCTAAAGAGATGAGAGGGCGGTTTGAGGCCGTCACTGAGTGCTCATCTGCCCCTGCGACCGCCCCTGTTGAGCAGTTTCAATAAAAACTTTGAAAAATACAACTCGTTGTCTGACTGACTTGAATGCAGGAGAAGGTCCTGTGACCGGGTCAATCTACTGTGAGCTAGGGAACGCCGTCCACTCTGCATAGCCACGGGGCTGATTTTCTGGGGTTCAGTGAACTGACTTGGTCCTGTGGCCAACAGCCAGGCCGCCACGAGACTGACATAAGTCATGCCCGGTTGAAAGCCACTATTCTGGGGTTCAGTGAACTGACTTGGTCCTGTGGCCAACAGCCAGGCCGCCATGAGACTGACATAAGTCATGCCCGGTTGAAAGCCACTATTCTGGGGTTCAGTGAACTGACTTGGTCCTGTGGCCAACAGCCAGGCCGCCATGAGACTGACATAAGTCATGCCCGGTTGAAAGCTACTATTCTGGGGTTCAGTGAACTGACTTGGTCCTGTGGCCAACAGCCAGGCCGCCATGAGACTGACATAAGTCATGCCCGGTTGAAAGCCACTATTCTGGGGTTCAGTGAACTGACTTGGTCCTGTGGCCAACAGCCAGGCCGCCATGAGACTGACATAAGTCATGCCCGGTTGAAAGCCACTATTCTCGGATTAATACGTTAAATGAGACCCTCTGTGGTCCTCAGTGAGCTCCATGGTGAGTGGGGACCCCCCTGGAGGACCAAGACCTTTAGCCGGACTTAGTAGACCTGGTCTGGGTCTAGCTGAGTGACTAAGACCCCCCTAGAGGACCAAGACCTTTAGCCGGACTTAGTAGACCATGTCTGGGTACCCCAGAGTGACTGAGACCCCCCTAGTGGACCAAGACCTTTAGCCGGACTTAGTAGACCTGGTCTGGGTCTAGCTGAGTGACTAAGACCCCCCTAGAGGACCAAGACCTTTAGCCGGACTTAGTAGACCATGTCTGGGTACCCCAGAGGGACTGAGACCCCCCCATGAGACCAAGGCCAGTACCCAGGCTTGGTGGTCCTGGTCTGGGTACCCCAGAGGGACTGAGACCCCCCCACAAGACCAAGACCAGTACCCAGGCTTTGGTGGTCCTGGTCTGGGTCTGTGTGAGTGACTGAGACCCCCTTCAGGACCAAGGCCAGTACCCAGGCTTGGTGGTCCTTCTCTGGGTCTGTGTGAGTGACTGAGACCCCCTACAGGACCAAGACCAGTACCCAGGCTTTGGTGGTCCTGGTCTGGGTACCTTTGAGTGACTGAGACCCCCCCATGAGACCCAGACCAGTACCCAGACTTGGTGGTCCTTCTCTGGGTCTGTGTGAGTGACTGAGACCCCCTTCAGGACCAAGGCCAGTACCCATGCTTGGTGGTCCTTCTCTGGGTCTGTGTGAGTGACTGAGACCCCCTACAGGATCAAGACCAGTACCCAGGCTTGGTGGTCCTGGTCTGGGTACCCCAGAGGGACTGAGACCCCCCCATGAGACCAAGACCAGTACCCAGACTTGGTGGTCCTTCTCTGGGTCTGTGTGAGTGACTGAGACCCCCTTCAGGACCAAGGCCAGTACCCAGGCTTTGGTGGTCCTGGTCTGGGTACCCCAGAGTGACTGAGACCCCCCCACAAGACCAAGACCAGTACCCAGGCTTGGTGGTCCTGGTCTGGGTACCCCAGAGGGACTGAGACCCCCCCACAAGACCAAGACCAGTACCCAGGCTTTGGTGGTCCTGGTCTGGGTCTGTGTGAGTGACTGAGACCCCCTACAGGACCAAGACCAGTACCCAGGCTTGGTGGTCCTGGTCTGGGTACCCCAGAGGGACTGAGACCCCCCATGAGACCCAGACCAGTACCCAGACTTAGTAGACCTGGTCTGGGTACCATAGAGGGACTGAGACCCCCCATGAGACCAAGACCAGTACCCAGACTTAGTAGACCTGGTCTGGGTACCATAGAGGGACTGAGACCCCCCATGAGACCAAGACCAGTACCCAGACTTAGTAGACCTGGTCTGGGTACCATACAGGGACTGAGACCCCCCATGAGACCAAGACCAGTACCCAGACTTAGTAGACCTGGTCTGGGTACCATAGAGGGACTGAGACCCCCCCATGAGACCAAGACCAGTACCCAGACTTAGTAGACCTGGTCTGGGTACCATAGAGGGACTGAGACCCCCCCATGAGACCAAGACCAGTACCCAGACTTAGTAGACCTGGTCTGGGTACCCCAGAGGGACTGAGACCCCCCATGAGACCCAGACCAGTACCCAGACTTAGTAGACCTGGTATGGGTACCATAGAGGGACTGAGACCCCCCCATGAGACCAAGACCAGTACCCAGACTTAGTAGACCTGGTCTGGGTACCCCAGAGGGACTGAGACCCCCCATGAGACCAAGACCAGTACCCAGACTTAGTAGACCTGGTCTGGGTACCCCAGAGGGACTGAGACCCCCCCCATGAGACCAAGACCTTTACCCGGACTTAGTAGACCTGGTCTGGGTACCCCAGAGGGACTGGGACCCCCCTACATGACCCAGACCTTTACCCGGACTTAGTAGACCTGGTCTGGGTACCCCAGAGGGACCTGGACCCCCTACAGGACCAAGGCCAGCAGCCAGACCTCCTCTCACTCGCTGCTCAGCCCCCACCTTTTTTTTCGCCATATTTCGGAGGAAATCCCCCCTCCCTCAGGAAGAAAAAACTTTAACTTTTTTCAAAATGGAAAAAGTGATGAAAATCAGACAGAGTCCACTATTCTAGAGTACCAGGGCTCCGAGATAGTTAGAGAACCAGGGGTCCGAGATCTAGATAACCAGGGGCACGAGAGTTAGAGAACCAGGGGCGCCAGAGTTCTAGAGAACCAGGGGCACGAGAGTTAGAGAACCAGGGGCGCGAGAGTTAGAGAACCAGGGGCGCGAGAGTCCTAGAGCACCAGGGGCGCGAGAATCGGAGTTAGAGAACCAGGGGCGCGAGATTCGGAGCACCAGGGGCACGAGAATCGGAGTTAGAGAACCAGGGGCGCGAGATTCAGAGTACCAGGGGCACGAAACGGAGTGTAAGATAACAGACCGAAGATTACCTTTTTCATTATTTTACATTGACACACTTTGGTACGGTGCGACAAAATTACCTCTCGCACGTTTTGAGAAACCCAGTTTTCAGAAAAAGGCTTACCATGAGCTTTACACAGGAATTGATGCCCACGATGAGTGAAGGCAGGTCGGATGGTCTGGGCGGCCATAGAGGGTCCATGTCCTGGATAAAAAACACTTTGGTGAAAAATAAAAGGCGTTTGTGGAGGTACGCCTGTACATGCACGGATCCTTCTGGGATTTTGCAGAGCTTTTCTGGGCATGGAGGGCGGCCGCGCGCGGTGTGTGGCGGGACCCGCGGAGCTTTTTTTGACAGTTTTGGCACTTTTTGGAGCACGCAGCGGGCGTCCCGCGGAGCGAGGTGCGTTTTCTCTGATCATTTTTGGGACACAATCTGACCCACAGGCCCCCTCCGGACGGTCCCACGGATGAATAAAAAGCACTTTTGGAAAAAGAACCGAGTCATTTTGACGTCTTTTTGGAGAAGAGTAACTTCTCGCTGCGGTGAGGTGCATTGCAAGTGAGCTAGGTCGGGCATGAACTGGACCCGCAGACCCCCTCCGGACCGCCCCCCCGATGAATAAAAACCAGTTTGCCCGAAAAAGAGTCTTCATTTTCAGCCGTTTTGGCACTTTTTGGAGCACGCAGCGAGCGTCCTGCGGAGCGAGGTGCGTTTCCTCTGATCATTTTTGGGACACAATCTGACCCACAGGCCCCCTCCGGACGGTCCCACGGATGAATAAAAAGCACTTTTGGAAAAAGAACCGAGTCATTTTGACGTCTTTTTGGAGAAGAGTAACTTCTCGCTGCGGTGAGGTGCATTGCAAGTGAGCTAGGTCGGGCATGAACTGGACCCGCAGACCCCCTCCGGACCGCCCCCCCGATGAATAAAAACCAGTTTGCCCGAAAAAGAGTCTTCATTTTCAGCCGTTTTGGCACTTTTTGGAGCACGCAGCGAGCGTCCTGCGGAGCGAGGTGCGTTTCCTCTGATCATTTTTGGGACACAATCTGACCCACAGGCCCCCTCCGGACGGTCCCACGGATGAATAAAAAGCACTTTTGGAAAAAGAACCGAGTCATTTTGACGTCTTTTTGGAGAAGAGTAACTTCTCGCTGCGGTGAGGTGCATTGCAAGTGAGCTAGGTCGGGCATGAACTGGACCCGCAGACCCCCTCCGGACCGCCCCCCGATGAATAAAAACCAGTTTGCCCGAAAAAGAGTCTTCATTTTCAGCCGTTTTGGCACTTTTTGGAGCACGCAGCGAGCGTCCTGCGGAGCGAGGTGCGTTTCCTCTGATCATTTTTGGGACACAATCTGACCCACAGGCCCCCTCCGGACGGTCCCACGGATGAATAAAAAGCACTTTTGGAAAAAGAACCGAGTCATTTTGACGTCTTTTTGGAGAAGAGTAACTTCTCGCTGCGGTGAGGTGCATTGCAAGTGAGCTAGGTCGGGCATGAACTGGACCCGCAGACCCCCTCCGGACCGCCCCCCCGATGAATAAAAACCAGTTTGCCCGAAAAAGAGTCTTCATTTTCAGCCGTTTTGGCACTTTTTGGAGCACGCAGCGAGCGTCCTGCGGAGCGAGGTGCGTTTCCTCTGATCATTTTTGGGACACAATCTGACCCACAGGCCCCCTCCGGACGGTCCCACGGATGAATAAAAAGCACTTTTGGAAAAAGAACCGAGTCATTTTGACGTCTTTTTGGAGAAGAGTAACTTCTCGCTGTGGTGAGGTGCATTGCAAGTGAGCTAGGTCGGGCATGAACTGGACCCGCAGACCCCCTCCGGACCGCCCCCCCGATGAATAAAAACCAGTTTGCCCGAAAAAGAGTCTTTATTTTCAGCCGTTTTTGGCACTTTTGCTCATGGCAGCGGAGGCTCCGCTCCGAGTGAGCTACACTTTGACGAAAAAAGAGAGGGACACACCTGTTTGTCCGTGCAGACCGATTGGCATACGTGACCCGCCATCGGAGGGCCCCCGCCGGCCGGCCTCGTGCCGGTGTTCTGGTGGGCGGTTCCTCCGGACCGCGGGTTCGCCTCTAGGCCCGGGAGGAGCAATGGCCCATTGAAGCGAGACCGAGACGACCCGTCTGACCCAGCAGTCCTGCCACGGAGCTCGCCGCCCTGTCGCAGTCTCCCATTCCAGCGGGAGACAGGCGCAGTGTCGCAGCGTGCCTCCGCTGAACAGGTTTCTCAAACCCTTCCTCGTCGAGCGAAAGCCGATGGCCCCCATGCGCTTCGCTCCGCTCCGTGCCTCCCCCGCCCGGGACTCGGAGGGAGCTGGCCACCCCCCAGCCACACTGGGCCGACGGCGGGCGTCCGCCTCGGCCGGTGACGAAGGGCTACCTGGTTGATCCTGTCAGTAGCATATGCTTGTCTCAAAGATTAAGCCATGCAAGTCTAAGTACACACGGCCGGTACAGTGAAACTGAGAATGGCTCATTAAATCAGTTATGGTTCCTTTGATCGCTCTAACGTTACTTGGATAACTGTGGCAATTCTAGAGCTAATACATGCAAACGAGCGCTGACCTCCGGGGATGCGTGCATTTATCAGATCCAAAACCCATGCGTGGTTGCCCTCCGGGGCGCCACGGCAGCTTTGGTGACTCTGGATAACCTCGAGCCGATCGCTGGCCCCCGTGGCGGCGACGTCTCATTCGAATGTCTGCCCTATCAACTTTCGATGGTACTTTCTGTGCCTACCATGGTGACCACGGGTAACGGGGAATCAGGGTTCGATTCCCGGAGAGGGAGCCTGAGAAACGGCCAGACATCCAAGGAAGGCAGCAGCACGCAAGTTACCCACTGAGGTAGTGACGAAAAATAACAATACGAAGCGTTTACTTTGAAAAAAGTCATATGCTTGTCGGAACGATCTCAGCCCGCGTGGGCTCGAGGAATCACGGTTCGATTCCCGGAGAGGGAGCCTGAGAAACGGCCAGACATCCAAGGAAGGCAGCAGCACGCAAGTTACCCACTGAGGTAGTGACGAAAAATAACAATACGAAGCGTTTACTTTGAAAAAAGTCATATGCTTGTCGGAACGATCTCAGCCCGCGTGGGCTCGAGGAATCACGGTTCGATTCCCGGAGAGGGAGCCTGAGAAACGGCCAGACATCCAAGGAAGGCAGCAGCACGCAAGTTACCCACTGAGGTAGTGACGAAAAATAACAATACGAAGCGTTTACTTTGAAAAAAGTCATATGCTTGTCGGAACGATCTCAGCCCGCGTGGGCTCGAGGAATCACGGTTCGATTCCCGGAGAGGGAGCCTGAGAAACGGCCAGACATCCAAGGAAGGCAGCAGCACGCAAGTTACCCACTGAGGTAGTGACGAAAAATAACAATATGAAGCGTTTACTTTGAAAAAATCATATGCTTGTCGGAAAGATCTCAGCCCGCGTGGGCTCGAGGAATCAGGGTTCGATTCCGGAGTCAAACCCAGCCGGGTTAGCGTCACTGGGCCGACGGCGGGCGTCCACCTCGGCCGGTGACCCAATAACCCATTTCTAGAGGACCAGGGGTACGGGGGGTACTTCATCCAGCAGCAGAGGTGCGTTGGGGACGGAGGTGATCCGTCTTAGAGTCTCTCAGGTCGGCCTCTCACAGTGAGAGGTCGGTCTCTCTTCAAACATAACTTCATCCAGCAGCAGAGGTGCGTTGGGGACGGAGGTGATCCGTCTTAGAGTCTCTCAGGTCGGCCTCTCACAGTGAGAGGTCGGCCAAAAACAACTTAGTTGTACTTAGAAAAAAAAAAAACTTGGAAAATAAATGAAATATTTTTTTGGAAAAATTAATAAAAATTATTTAGATAACCAGGGGCGCGAAAAAAAACTTATAAAAAAATTCTTAATATTGTCTAGAGTACCAGGGGCACGAGAAAACACTTAGAAAAAAATCGCTACATATTATTTTTATTTAGATAACCAGGGGTGCGAGAAAACACTTAGAAAAAAAACCATGAAAATGTTAGTCAGATAACCAGGGGCACGAGATAGTTCTAGATAACCAGGGGCACGAGATAGTTCTAGATAACCAGGGGCACGAAACTCCAGGGCGGCGGAACTTGGGTTTTAACCCAGGGGTGGGGGCTTAAGAGTGGGTCCACGGGGTCGGAGGGTGAGCCGGGTCACTGGGGGAGCTCCGGAGGTAGGGTCTGGTCCAAGGGGGGGTCACTTAGCATCCAGGCTATGCCGGGTTTGAGTGCTCCAAAGTGGGGTGTGGTGAGTGCAGTGTGTGCCTGGGACTCAGAGCAGGGACTCTGAGTGAGTGTTTCCCCACAGAATGGTGATGTCCTCCAGGTGAGAAAGTGCCCTCCCTCCCTCCCTCCAGAGTCAGCTCTGGTGGGAGGGAGGGAGGGCTTTTTTTTTGTTCTCTGCCCCGGAAAAGATGCAGGTGATCGGCTGTGTGTGTGTGTGTGCCCTCCCTCTCTTCCTCCAGAGTCAGCTCTGGTGGGAGTGAGGGAGGGCTTTTTTTTTGTTTATCAGTATTCAATATGTGGGTTGAGATGTCTAATGATACCCTCTGTGGTCCTCCATGGTGAAGAGGACTAGTGTGCATCCCTAATAAAGTGTTCAATATGTGGGTTGAGATGTCTAATGAGACCCTCTGTGGTCCTCAGTGAGCTCCATGGTGAAGATGACCAGTGTGCATCCCTAATAAAGTGTTCAATATGTGGGTTGGCATGTCTAATGAGACCCTCTGTGGTCCTCAGTGAGCTCCATGGTGTAGATGACCAGTGTGCATCCCTAATAAAGTGTTCAATATGTGGGTTGAGATGTCTAATGAGACCCTCTGTGGTCCTCAGTGAGCTCCATGGTGTAGATGACCAGTGTGCATCCCTAATAAAGTGTTCAATATGTGGGTTGAGATGTCTAATGATACCCTCTGTGGTCCTCCATGGTGAAGAGGACCAGTGTGCATCCCTAATAAAGTGTTCAATATGTGGGTTGACATGTCTAATGAGACCCTCTGTGGTCCTCAGTGAGCTCCATGGTGTAGATGACCAGTGTGCATCCCTAATAAAGTGTTCAATATGTGGGTTGGCATGTCTAATGAGACCCTCTGTGGTCCTCAGTGAGCTCCAAACATGTACCCATGGGTCTTGTGGTGCATTTTGCCATCTCTAGACCGACTTTGCGGCCTTCAAACGCGGCCTCTGAAGTCTGAATGGAATCCAAGTTGCAGTCAGTCGAATTGAATTCATAGCCTGGTAGAGGGCTCCATCTTGTGGCGAAATCCGGGCATTACAAATTGAGCTTTTAATGCACTGACCTCTGCAAACCTGACCCGCCGACTGCGCTCTACAGCGGCCGCCGAGCAGGCTGTGGAGCACCTAGAAGCCTGCGGGTTGGCTTCCCGTCTTCAGGGGAAGCTCTTCTTTCCAACGCCGTTTTCCGCGAGAAGATTGGATAAGGATAAGGCACTTTCCAGGGTTGAAATGTGGCTCCCGGCCTTCTACTCCAATGCAGGCTTCGACTCCGGAGCACTAAAACGGCTGTGGAGCAGGCTCTGGAGCACCTAGAGGCCCGCGGGTTGGCTTGCATTTTTCAGGGGAACCTCCTCTTTCCAACGCCGTTTTCCGCGAGAAGATTGGAGCAGGGTACCCCGTGGTTCCAGGCCTGCTAACAGCGAAAGGTCAAAGGTCAGATGGCCTCCAAAGCCCTGAGCTCCCCAGCTAGAGGGAGTGTCTTCTGGGTCTGTCTGAGTGAGTGTGAGACCCCCCCACGAGACCCAGACCAGTACCCGGACTTGGTGGTCCTGGTCTGGGTCTGTGTGAGTGACTGAGACCCCCCATGAGACCCAGACCAGTACCCAGGCTTGGTGGTCCTGGTCTGGGTCTGTGTGAGTGACTGAGACCCCCTACAGGACCAAGGCCAGTACCCGGACTTAGTAGACCTGGTCTGGGTACCAGAGAGGGACTGAGACCCCCCTACAGGACCCAGACCTTTACCCGGACTTAGTAGACCTGGTCTGGGTACCAGAGAGGGACTGAGACCCCCCCATGAGACCAAGACCAGTACCCAGGCTTTGGTGGTCCTGGTCTGGGTACCCCAGAGTGACTGAGACCCCCCATGAGACCCAGACCTTTACCCGGACTTAGTAGACCTGGTCTGGGTCCAGCTGAGTGACTGAGACCCCCTTCAGGACCAAGGCCAGTACCCAGGCTTGGTGGTCCTTCTCTGGGTACCCCAGAGGGACTGAGACCCCCCCATGAGACCAAGACCAGTACCCAGACTTGGTGGTCCTTCTCTGGGTACCCCAGAGGGACTGAGACCCCCCCACAAGACCAAGACCAGTACCCAGGCTTTGGTGGTCCTGGTCTGGGTACCTCTGAGTGACTGAGACCCCCCCATGAGACCAAGACCAGTACCCAGACTTGGTGGTCCTTCTCTGGGTCCAGCTGAGTGACTGAGACCCCCTTCAGGACCAAGGCCAGTACCCAGGCTTGGTGGTCCTTCTCTGGGTACCCCAGAGGGACTGAGACCCCCCCATGAGACCAAGACCAGTACCCAGACTTGGTGGTCCTTCTCTGGGTACCCCAGAGGGACTGAGACCCCCCCACAAGACCAAGACCAGTACCCAGGCTTTGGTGGTCCTGGTCTGGGTACCTCTGAGTGACTGAGACCCCCCCCATGAGACCAAGACCAGTACCCAGACTTGGTGGTCCTTCTCTGGGTACCCCAGAGGGACTGAGACCCCCCCATGAGACCCAGACCAGTACCCAGGCTTGGTGGTCCTGGTCTGGGTACCTCTGAGTGACTGAGACCCCCCCATGAGACCAAGACCAGTACCCAGACTTGGTGGTCCTTCTCTGGGTATGTGTGAGTGACTGAGACCCCCTTCAGGACCAAGGCCAGTACCCAGGCTTGGTGGTCCTTCTCTGGGTCTGTGTGAGTGACTGAGACCCCCTACAGGACCAAGACCAGTACCCAGGCTTTGGTGGTCCTGGTCTGGGTACCCCAGAGGGACTGAGACCCCCCCATGAGACCCAGACCAGTACCCAGACTTAGTAGACCTGGTCTGGGTACCATAGAGGGACTGAGACCCCCCCCATGAGACCAAGACCAGTACCCGGACTTGGTGGTCCTGGTCTGGGTCTGTGTGAGTGACTGAGACCCCCCCATGAGACCCAGACCAGTACCCAGGCTTGGTGGTCCTGGTCTGGGTCTGTGTGAGTGACTGAGACCCCCCATGAGACCCAGACCAGTACCCAGACTTGGTGGTCCTTCTCTGGGTACCCCAGAGGGACTGAGACCCCCCCATGAGACCCAGACCAGTACCCAGACTTGGTGGTCCTTCTCTGGGTACCCCAGAGGGACTGAGACCCCCCATGAGACCAAGACCAGTACCCAGGCTTTGGTGGTCCTGGTCTGGGTACCTCTGAGTGACTGAGACCCCCCCATGAGACCAAGACCAGTACCCAGACTTGGTGGTCCTTCTCTGGGTCCAGCTGAGTGACTGAGACCCCCTTCAGGACCAAGGCCAGTACCCAGGCTTGGTGGTCCTTCTCTGGGTACCCCAGAGGGACTGAGACCCCCCCATGAGACCAAGACCAGTACCCGGACTTAGTAGACCTGGTCTGGGTCCAGCTGAGTGACTGAGACCCCCTTCAGGACCAAGGCCAGTACCCAGGCTTGGTGGTCCTTCTCTGGGTACCCCAGAGGGACTGAGACCCCCCCCATGAGACCAAGACCTTTACCCGGACTTAGTAGACCTGGTCTGGGTACCCCAGAGGGACTGGGACCCCCCCTACAGGCACTTTCCAGGGTTGATATTAATGCTCTATTTGTGCCTTGGCACTTTAAACATGTACCCATGGGTCTTGTGGTGCATTTTGCCATCTCTAGACCGACTTTGCGGCCTTCAAACGCGGCCTCTGAAGTCTGAATGGAATCCAAGTTGCAGTCAGTCGAATTGAATTCATAGCCTGGTAGAGGGCTCCATCTTGTGGCGAAATCCGGGCATTACAAATTGAGCTTTTAATGCGCTGACCTCTGCAAACCTGACTCGCCGACAGCGCTCTACAGCGGCCGCCGAGCAGGCTGTGGAGCACCTAGAAGCCTGCGGGTTGGCTTCCCGTCTTCAGGGGAAGCTCTTCTTTCCAACGCCGTTTTCCGCGAGAAGATCGGATCAGGTTAAGGCACTTTTCAGGGTTGAAATGTGGCTCCCGGCCTTCTAACTCCAATGAAGGCTTCAACTCCGGAGCACTAAAACGGCTGTGGAGCAGGCTCTGGAGCACCTAGAGGCTCGCGGGTTGGCTTGCATTTCTCAGGGGAACCTCCTCTTTCCAACGCCGTTTTCCGCGAGAAGATCGGAGCAGGTTAAGGCACTTTAAGGCCATATAGGGTCTATGAACCAGCATTAAATACAGTTTGAAGGAAAATAAAATGCGTTTATGGAAGTACACCCTGTACATCCACGGAGCGCTTTGTGCTTATTGACATGTGATTTTGGGCGTGTCTTTGTCCCATCATCCCTTTGACTCACTGTGTTGATTGCCAACCAGAGACACCTGTCACTTGCCGTGCCACCATGCATTTAAAGCGGGTTTGCAGCCAGCCCTCATTCTCTGCTGGTCTTCGAACGATGCAAGAGTACGATTATGAGCTCCGAAACGGCTACCTGTCCTGTTTGTTTGAAGGATTACGCCGATTTACCGAACCACCTGAAGCGGTCTCATCAGGTGAAGAATGTGACAGAGCGGAGGCTCCTGTTGAACTTCGGCTCCGGCCGAGTCAACATCCGCAAAGAACCATGCCCCGTCTCCGGCTGTGCGCTCCAGGGCACCAGGCTTGACAAGCACCTGCGTGATGGACACCCAGAGCTGGATAAAGAGTCCGTTTCTGCCCTTCGTCAAGGTTCGCAGAAGACCCTGACCTTAAGGTTGCTATCAGAGCTGCGCTCGTCCCAGCCCATTGTGCCTCTATCGACCACACTAGACATTGAGGAGGTGGGTGAGCCGTGCCTCCCGGCACCAGAGGTAGATGTGGAGGTCTGCAGCCCCGAAAAGTGTTCTCTACTCCGGCTAGAGAATACAAAACTCAAACGTTGCCTGGAGATGAGGGATAAAGAGGCTGCTTTGACAGTAAAACGCCTCGAGAAAATGAGTAAGAAGCTGCGTCATTTCTACTCTCAGCGAGCTGAAGCACAGGGTGATGAGGCCGGGCAGAGTGTGGCGCAGCCTGGCTCCGGGCAGAGTGTGGAGCAGCCTGGCTACGGAGACGAAGACGAATATGAAGAGGGAGCAGGTGCGGAGGTTAGCTCATCCATCTTCAACGGTGCCGGGCGAGGGGCCTCGATGACCCGCCTGAAACTTCCACCGACACTCGGTAAGAAACAAGACTTCTCTGGCTCTCTCCGGGCTTACTTTTGAATGTGATCAAGCCGTATGAGAGTGCTTATTGTGGGCTAATTTCGTTTCAGAGCGGTTCCTGGAGGAGTACACAAAATTCCAAGCGGGCACCTCACCCACTTTTAAAAAGAAAGAAAATGCTCTTTCAAAAGAGAGCCGAGTGAGGTCATTTCTCTCATTCCTCTCAGTGGGAAAAAAGAACACCTCCGACTGGGTTTTCTTGTACGACATGGATGGTATTCGGAGGTACGTCGACCACCTGCGCACCGAGGGCAAAGCGATTACGACTATCGATTTCTACATTAGGAACATTGCTCAATTCTGCAGCTACCTCCAGGAAACACCGCCAGTTGAGTGCAACCTCTCAACGTCCCAACTCATCAGCGTGGTGAGGTGTCTTAAAGCCACTCTCCGTGGGCTCGGGGCCTCTGTGGTGACGCATCAGCTGCGTCATAAGACGATAAAGATGAACAGAATTGTCCCTGGAAGCTGCCTGCGGAGGTGCCAGGATAAGTGTCGGGATATTATCCCCACTTTACTGGGTAAGAGAGAGCATGACTAGGCCATGCAGCGCCCGTGTGTGTGTTGTTAATGCTGTATTTTACCCTGTCTTCAGAGCAACTGGAGACCGATGGCAACGACTTTAAAGCCAGGTGCGCTTTCTACGGCTACTTCGCGGCCTACATAGTCTCGATTTATGGGCACCGCCCAGGTGTTCTGACAAACATGACGGTTGACGAGGTGGACCAGGCCAAAGAACAACCGCTCCTTGATGGGGACGAGGGCTACGTGATCTCGGTGAAGGACCACAAGACCAACCGAGACTTTGGGTATGCACAGATCTATCTAACGTTCGATGAGTTCTCCTGGGTTGAGAAGTGGTTGGCTATCCGGGCGCGCTTCAGGCCCCAAACCAACCTGGTTCTAATCAGCACCGGCTCTGGGACCGTTAAAAACCTCGTCCGATACATGCAGAAGGCGTGGGGGGAGATGGGCCTTCCTGGGAAGCCCACCTTCATCGACCTGCGCACTGCTGTCGCAGGCCACGTGAGTACGGTGATAAAGCACTTCTTATTCTAGAGGACCAGGGCTCCCAGAAATAACTTAGAAAATAAATCCTGTCTTCTCTTCTGTTCTCAGGCAAAAAACTACCACACACCCGATGTTCGAAACGGAAGTGGCCAGGTTCATGTGTCACAACACGGGGACAGCAGACCGCTTCTATGCCCTGGCTCTTGATAGGAACCAGGCTAAAGAGATGAGAGGGCGGTTTGAGGCCGTCACTGAGTGCTCATCTGCCCCTGCGACCGCCCCTGTTGAGCAGTTTCAATAAAAACTTTGAAAAATACAACTCGTTGTCTGACTGACTTGAATGCAGGAGAAGGTCCTGTGACCGGGTCAATCTACTGTGAGCTAGGGAACGCCGTCCACTCTGCATAGCCACGGGGCTGATTTTCTGGGGTTCAGTGAACTGACTTGGTCCTGTGGCCAACAGCCAGGCCGCCACGAGACTGACATAAGTCATGCCCGGTTGAAAGCCACTATTCTGGGGTTCAGTGAACTGACTTGGTCCTGTGGCCAACAGCCAGGCCGCCATGAGACTGACATAAGTCATGCCCGGTTGAAAGCCACTATTCTGGGGTTCAGTGAACTGACTTGGTCCTGTGGCCAACAGCCAGGCCGCCATGAGACTGACATAAGTCATGCCCGGTTGAAAGCTACTATTCTGGGGTTCAGTGAACTGACTTGGTCCTGTGGCCAACAGCCAGGCCGCCATGAGACTGACATAAGTCATGCCCGGTTGAAAGCCACTATTCTGGGGTTCAGTGAACTGACTTGGTCCTGTGGCCAACAGCCAGGCCGCCATGAGACTGACATAAGTCATGCCCGGTTGAAAGCCACTATTCTCGGATTAATACGTTAAATGAGACCCTCTGTGGTCCTCAGTGAGCTCCATGGTGAGTGGGGACCCCCCTGGAGGACCAAGACCTTTAGCCGGACTTAGTAGACCTGGTCTGGGTCTAGCTGAGTGACTAAGACCCCCCTAGAGGACCAAGACCTTTAGCCGGACTTAGTAGACCATGTCTGGGTACCCCAGAGTGACTGAGACCCCCCTAGTGGACCAAGACCTTTAGCCGGACTTAGTAGACCTGGTCTGGGTCTAGCTGAGTGACTAAGACCCCCCTAGAGGACCAAGACCTTTAGCCGGACTTAGTAGACCATGTCTGGGTACCCCAGAGGGACTGAGACCCCCCCATGAGACCAAGGCCAGTACCCAGGCTTGGTGGTCCTGGTCTGGGTACCCCAGAGGGACTGAGACCCCCCCACAAGACCAAGACCAGTACCCAGGCTTTGGTGGTCCTGGTCTGGGTCTGTGTGAGTGACTGAGACCCCCTTCAGGACCAAGGCCAGTACCCAGGCTTGGTGGTCCTTCTCTGGGTCTGTGTGAGTGACTGAGACCCCCTACAGGACCAAGACCAGTACCCAGGCTTTGGTGGTCCTGGTCTGGGTACCTTTGAGTGACTGAGACCCCCCCATGAGACCCAGACCAGTACCCAGACTTGGTGGTCCTTCTCTGGGTCTGTGTGAGTGACTGAGACCCCCTTCAGGACCAAGGCCAGTACCCATGCTTGGTGGTCCTTCTCTGGGTCTGTGTGAGTGACTGAGACCCCCTACAGGATCAAGACCAGTACCCAGGCTTGGTGGTCCTGGTCTGGGTACCCCAGAGGGACTGAGACCCCCCCCATGAGACCAAGACCAGTACCCAGACTTGGTGGTCCTTCTCTGGGTCTGTGTGAGTGACTGAGACCCCCTTCAGGACCAAGGCCAGTACCCAGGCTTTGGTGGTCCTGGTCTGGGTACCCCAGAGTGACTGAGACCCCCCCACAAGACCAAGACCAGTACCCAGGCTTGGTGGTCCTGGTCTGGGTACCCCAGAGGGACTGAGACCCCCCCACAAGACCAAGACCAGTACCCAGGCTTTGGTGGTCCTGGTCTGGGTCTGTGTGAGTGACTGAGACCCCCTACAGGACCAAGACCAGTACCCAGGCTTGGTGGTCCTGGTCTGGGTACCCCAGAGGGACTGAGACCCCCCATGAGACCCAGACCAGTACCCAGACTTAGTAGACCTGGTCTGGGTACCATAGAGGGACTGAGACCCCCCATGAGACCAAGACCAGTACCCAGACTTAGTAGACCTGGTCTGGGTACCATAGAGGGACTGAGACCCCCCATGAGACCAAGACCAGTACCCAGACTTAGTAGACCTGGTCTGGGTACCATACAGGGACTGAGACCCCCCATGAGACCAAGACCAGTACCCAGACTTAGTAGACCTGGTCTGGGTACCATAGAGGGACTGAGACCCCCCCCATGAGACCAAGACCAGTACCCAGACTTAGTAGACCTGGTCTGGGTACCATAGAGGGACTGAGACCCCCCCATGAGACCAAGACCAGTACCCAGACTTAGTAGACCTGGTCTGGGTACCCCAGAGGGACTGAGACCCCCCATGAGACCCAGACCAGTACCCAGACTTAGTAGACCTGGTCTGGGTACCATAGAGGGACTGAGACCCCCCCATGAGACCAAGACCAGTACCCAGACTTAGTAGACCTGGTCTGGGTACCCCAGAGGGACTGAGACCCCCCATGAGACCAAGACCAGTACCCAGACTTAGTAGACCTGGTCTGGGTACCCCAGAGGGACTGAGACCCCCCCCATGAGACCAAGACCTTTACCCGGACTTAGTAGACCTGGTCTGGGTACCCCAGAGGGACTGGGACCCCCCTACATGACCCAGACCTTTACCCGGACTTAGTAGACCTGGTCTGGGTACCCCAGAGGGACCTGGACCCCCTACAGGACCAAGGCCAGCAGCCAGACCTCCTCTCACTCGCTGCTCAGCCCCCACCTTTTTTTTCGCCATATTTCGGAGGAAATCCCCCCTCCCTCAGGAAGAAAAAACTTTAACTTTTTTCAAAATGGAAAAAGTGATGAAAATCAGACAGAGTCCACTATTCTAGAGTACCAGGGCTCCGAGATAGTTAGAGAACCAGGGGTCCGAGATCTAGATAACCAGGGGCACGAGAGTTAGAGAACCAGGGGCGCCAGAGTTCTAGAGAACCAGGGGCACGAGAGTTAGAGAACCAGGGGCGCGAGAGTTAGAGAACCAGGGGCGCGAGAGTCCTAGAGCACCAGGGGCGCGAGAATCGGAGTTAGAGAACCAGGGGCGCGAGATTCGGAGCACCAGGGGCACGAGAATCGGAGTTAGAGAACCAGGGGCGCGAGATTCAGAGTACCAGGGGCACGAAAACGGAGTGTAAGATAACAGACCGAAGATTACCTTTTTCATTATTTTACATTGACACACTTTGGTACGGTGCGACAAAATTACCTCTCGCACGTTTTGAGAAACCCAGTTTTCAGAAAAAGGCTTACCATGAGCTTTACACAGGAATTGATGCCCGACGATGAGTGAAGGCAGGTCGGGATGGTCTGGGCGGCCATAGAGGGTCCATGTCCTGGATAAAAAACACTTTGGTGAAAAATAAAAGGCGTTTGTGGAGGTACGCCTGTACATGCACGGATCCCTTCTGGGATTTTGCAGAGCTTTTCTGGGCATGGAGGGCGGCCGCGCGCGGTGTGTGGCGGGACCCGCGGAGCTTTTTTTTGACAGTTTTGGCACTTTTTGGAGCACGCAGCGGGCGTCCCGCGGAGCGAGGTGCGTTTCTCTGATCATTTTTGGGACACAATCTGACCCACAGGCCCCCTCCGGACGGTCCCCACGGATGAATAAAAAGCACTTTTGGAAAAAGAACCGAGTCATTTTGACGTCTTTTTGGAGAAGAGTAACTTCTCGCTGCGGTGAGGTGCATTGCAAGTGAGCTAGGTCGGCATGAACTGGACCCGCAGACCCCCTCCGGGACCGCCCCCCCCGATGAATAAAACCAGTTTGCCCGAAAAAGAGTCTTCATTTTCAGCCGTTTTGGCACTTTTTGGAGCACGCAGCGAGCGTCTGCGGAGCGAGGTGCGTTTCCCTCTGATCATTTTTGGGACACAATCTGACCCACAGGCCCCCTCCGGACGGTCCCACGGATGAATAAAAAGCACTTTTGGGAAAAAGAACCGAGTCATTTTGACGTCTTTTTGGAGAAGAGTAACTTCTCGCTGCGGTGAGGTGCATTGCAAGTGAGCTAGGTCGGGCATGAACTGGACCCGCAGACCCCCCCTCCGGACCGCCCCCCCCGATGAATAAAAACCAGTTTGCCCGAAAAAGAGTCTTCATTTTCAGCCGTTTTGGCACTTTTTGGAGCACGCAGCGAGCGTCCTGCGGAGCGAGGTGCGTTTCCTCTGATCATTTTTGGGGACACAATCTGACCCACAGGCCCCCTCCGGACGGTCCCACGGATGGAATAAAAAGCACTTTTGGAAAAAGAACCGAGTCATTTTGACGTCTTTTTGGAGAAGAGTAACTTCTCGCTGCGGTGAGGTGCATTGCAAGTGAGCTAGGTCGGGCCATGAACTGGACCCGCAGACCCCCCTCCGGACCGCCCCCCCCGATGAATAAAAACCAGTTTGCCCGAAAAAGAGTCTTCATTTTCAGCCGTTTTGGCACTTTTTGGAGCACGCAGCGAGCGTCCTGCGGAGCGAGGGTGCGTTTCCTCTGATCATTTTTGGGGACACAATCTGACCCACAGGCCCCCTCCGGACGGTCCCACGGATGAATAAAAAGCACTTTTGGAAAAAGAACCGAGTCATTTTGACGTCTTTTTGGAGAAGAGTAACTTCTCGCTGCGGTGAGGTGCATTGCAAGTGAGCTAGGTCGGGCATGAACTGGACCCGCAGAACCCCCTCCGGACCGCCCCCCCCGATGAATAAAAACCAGTTTGCCCGAAAAAGAGTCTTCATTTTCAGCCGTTTTGGCACTTTTTGAGCACGCAGCGAGCCGTCCTGCGGAGCGAGGTGCGTTTCCTCTGATCATTTTTGGGGACACAATCTGACCCACAGGGCCCCCCTCCGGACGGTCCCCACGGATGAATAAAAAGCACTTTTGGAAAAAGAAACCGAGTCATTTTGACGTCTTTTTGGAGAAGAGTAACTTCTCGCTGTGGTGAGGTGCATTGCAAGTGAGCTAGGTCGGGCATGAACTGGACCCGCAGACCCCCTCCGGACCGCCCCCCCCGATGAATAAAAACCAGTTTGCCCGAAAAAGAGTCTTTATTTTCAGCCGTTTTTGGCACTTTTGCTCATGGCAGCGGAGGCTCCGCTCCGAGTGAGCTACACTTTGACGAAAAAAGAGAGGGACACACCTGTTTTGTCCGTGCAGACCGATTGGCATACGTGACCCGCCATCGGAGGGCCCCCCGCCGGCCGGCCTCGTGCCGGTGTTCTGGTGGGCGGTTCCTCCGGACCGCGGGTTCGCCTCTAGGCCCCGGAGGAGCAATGGCCCATTGAAGCGAGACCGAGACGACCCGTCTGACCCAGCAGTCCTGCCACGGAGCTCCGCCGCCCTGTCGGCAGTCTCCCATTCCAGCGGGAGACAGGCGGCAGTGTCCGCAGCGGGTGCCTCCGCTGAACAGGTTTCTCAAACCCTTCCTCGTCGAGCGAAAGCCGATGGCCCCCATGCGCTTCGCTCCGCTCCGTGCCTCCCCCGCCCGGGACTCGGAGGGAGCTGGCCACCCCCCAGCCACACTGGGCCGACGGCGGGCGTCCGCCTCGGCCGGTGACGAAGGGCTACCTGGTTGATCCTGTCAGTAGCATATGCTTGTCTCAAAGATTAAGCCATGCAAGTCTAAGTACACACGGCCGGTACAGTGAAACTGAGAATGGCTCATTAAATCAGTATGGTTCCTTTGATCGCTCTAACGTTACTTGGATAACTGTGGCAATTCTAGAGCTAATACATGCAAACGAGCGCTGACCTCCGGGGATGCGTGCATTTATCAGATCCAAAACCCATGCGTGGTTGCCCTCCGGGGCGCCACGGCAGCTTTGGTGACTCTGGATAACCTCGAGCCGATCGCTGGCCCCCGTGGCGGCGACGTCTCATTCGAATGTCCTGCCCTATCAACTTTCGATGGTACTTTTCTGTGCCTACCATGGTGACCACGGGTAACGGGGAATCAGGGTTCGATTCCCGGAGAGGGAGCCTGAGAAACGGCCAGACATCCAAGGAAGGCAGCAGCACGCAAGTTACCCACTGAGGTAGTGACGAAAAATAACAATACGAAGCGTTTACTTTGAAAAAAAGTCATATGCTTGTCGGAACGATCTCAGCCCGCGTGGGCTCGAGGAATCACGGTTCGATTCCCGGAGAGGGAGCCTGAGAAACGGCCAGACATCCCAAGGAAGGCAGCAGCACGCAAGTTACCCACTGAGGTAGTGACGAAAAATAACAATACGAAGCGTTTACTTTGAAAAAAGTCATATGCTTGTCGGAACGATCTCAGCCCCGCGTGGGCTCGAGGAATCACGGTTCGATTCCCGGAGAGGGAGCCTGAGAAACGGCCAGACATCCAAGGAAGGCAGCAGCACGCAAGTTACCCACTGAGGTAGTGACGAAAAATAACAATACGAAGCGTTTACTTTGAAAAAAGTCATATGCTTGTCGGAACGATCTCAGCCCGCGTGGGCTCGAGGAATCACGGTTCGATTCCCGGAGAGGGAGCCTGAGAAACGGCCAGACATCCAAGGAAGGCAGCAGCACGCAAGTTACCCACTGAGGTAGTGACGAAAAATAACAATATGAAGCGTTTACTTTGAAAAAATCATATGCTTGTCGGAAAGATCTCAGCCCGCGTGGGCTCGAGGAATCAGGGTTTCGATTCCGGAGTCAAACCCAGCCGGGTTAGCGTCACTGGGCCGACGGCGGGCGTCCACCTCGGCCGGTGACCCAATAACCCATTTCTAGAGGACCAGGGGTACGGGGGGTACTTCATCCAGCAGCAGAGGTGCGTTGGGGACGGAGGTGATCCGTCCTTAGAGTCTCTCAGGTCGGCCTCTCACAGTGAGAGGTCGGTCTCTCTTCAAAACATAACTTCATCCAGCAGCAGAGGTGCGTTGGGGACGGAGGTGATCCGTCTTAGAGTCTCTCAGGTCGGCCTCTCACAGTGAGAGGTCGGCCAAAAACAACTTAGTTGTACTTAGAAAAAAAAAAAACTTGGAAAATAAATGAAATATTTTTTTGGAAAAATTAATAAAAATTATTTAGATAACCAGGGGCGCGAAAAAAAACTTATAAAAAAATTCTTAATATTGTCTAGAGTACCAGGGGCACGAGAAAACACTTAGAAAAAAATCGCTACATATTATTTTTATTTAGATAACCAGGGGTGCGAGAAAACACTTAGAAAAAAAACCATGAAAATGTTAGTCAGATAACCAGGGGCACGAGATAGTTCTAGATAACCAGGGGCACGAGATAGTTCTAGATAACCAGGGGCACGAAACTCCAGGGCGGCGGAACTTGGTTTTAACCCAGGGGTGGGGGCCTTAAGAGTGGGTCCACGGGGTCGGAGGGTGAGCCGGGTCACTGGGGGAGCTCCGGAGGTAGGGTCTGGTCCAAGGGGGGGTCACTTAGCATCCAGGCTATGCCGGGTTTGAGTGCTCCAAAGTGGGGTGTGGTGAGTGCAGTGTGTGCCTGGGGACTCAGAGCAGGGACTCTGAGTGAGTGTTTCCCCACAGAATGGTGATGTCCTCCAGGTGAGAAAGTGCCCTCCCTCCCTCCCTCCAGAGTCAGCTCTGGTGGGAGGGAGGGAGGGCTTTTTTTTTTGTTCTCTGCCCCGGAAAAGATGCAGGTGATCGGCTGTGTGTGTGTGTGTGTGCCCTCCCTCTCTTCCTCCAGAGTCAGCTCTGGTGGGAGTGAGGGAGGGCTTTTTTTTTTGTTTATCAGTATTCAATATGTGGGTTGAGATGTCTAATGATACCCTCTGTGGTCCCTCCATGGTGAAGAGGACTAGTGTGCATCCCTAATAAAGTGTTCAATATGTGGGTTGAGATGTCTAATGAGACCCTCTGTGGTCCCTCAGTGAGCTCCATGGTGAAGATGACCAGTGTGCATCCCTAATAAAGTGTTCAATATGTGGGTTGGCATGTCTAATGAGACCCTCTGTGGTCCTCAGTGAGCTCCATGGTGTAGATGACCAGTGTGCATCCCTAATAAAGTGTTCAATATGTGGGTTGAGATGTCTAATGAGACCCTCTGTGGTCCTCAGTGAGCTCCATGGTGTAGATGACCAGTGTGCATCCCTAATAAAGTGTTCAATATGTGGGTTGAGATGTCTAATGATACCCTCTGTGGTCCTCCATGGTGAAGAGGACCAGTGTGCATCCCTAATAAAAGTGTTCAATATGTGGGTTGACATGTCTAATGAGACCCTCTGTGGTCCTCAGTGAGCTCCATGGTGTAGATGACCAGTGTGCATCCCTAATAAAGTGTTCAATATGTGGGTTGGCATGTCTAATGAGACCCTCTGTGGTCCTCAGTGAGCTCCAAACATGTACCCATGGGTCTTGTGGTGCATTTTGCCATCTCTAGACCGACTTTGCGGCCTTCAAACGCGGCCTCTGAAGTCTGAATGGAATCCAAGTTGCAGTCAGTCGAATTGAATTCATAGCTGGTAGAGGGCTCCATCTTGTGGCGAAATCCGGGCATTACAAATTGAGCTTTTAATGCACTGACCTCTGCAAACCCTGACCCGCCGACTGCCGCTCTACAGCGGCCGCCGAGCAGGCTGTGGAGCACCTAGAAGCCTGCGGGTTGGCTTCCCGTCTTCAGGGGAAGCTCTTCTTTCCAACGCCCGTTTTCCCGCGAGAAGATTGGATAAGGATAAGGCACTTTCCAGGGTTGAAAATGTGGCTCCCCGGCCTTCTACTCCAATGCAGGCTTCGACTCTCGGAGCACTAAAACGGCTGTGGAGCAGGCTCTGGAGCACCTAGAGGCCCGCGGGTTGGCTTGCATTTTTCAGGGGAACCTCCTCTTTCCAACGCCGTTTTCCGCGAGAAGATTGGAGCAGGGTACCCCGTGGTTCCAGGCCTGCTAACAGCGAAAGGTCAAAGGTCAGATGGCCTCCAAAGCCCTGAGCTCCCCAGCTAGAGGGAGTGGTCTTCTGGGTCTGTCTGAGTGAGTGTGAGACCCCCCCCACGAGACCCAGACCAGTACCCGGACTTGGTGGTCCTGGTCTGGGTCTGTGTGAGTGACTGAGACCCCCCATGAGACCCAGACCAGTACCCAGGCTTGGTGGTCCTGGTCTGGGTCTGTGTGAGTGACTGAGACCACCCTACAGGACCAAGGCCAGTACCCGGACTTAGTAGACCTGGTCTGGGTACCAGAGAGGGGACTGAGACCCCCCTACAGGACCCAGGACCTTTACCCGGACTTAGTAGACCTGGTCTGGGTACCAGAGAGGGACTGAGACCCCCCCATGAGACCAAGACCAGTACCCAGGCTTTGGTGGTCCTGGTCTGGGTACCCCAGAGTGACTGAGACCCCCCCCATGAGACCCAGACCTTTACCCCGGACTTAGTAGACCTGGTCTGGGTCCAGCTGAGTGACTGAGACCCCCTTCAGGACCAAGGCCAGTACCCAGGCTTGGTGGTCCTTCTCTGGGTACCCCAGAGGGACTGAGACCCCCCCATGAGACCAAGACCAGTACCCAGACTTGGTGGTCCTTCTCTGGGTACCCCAGAGGGACTGAGACCCCCCCCACAAGACCAAGACCAGTACCCAGAGCTTTGGTGGTCCTGGTCTGGGTACCTCTGAGTGACTGAGACCCCCCCATGAGACCAAGACCAGTACCCAGACCTTGGTGGTCCTTCTCTGGGTCCAGCTGAGTGACTGAGACCCCCTTCAGGACCAAGGCCAGTACCCAGGCTTGGTGGTCCTTCTCTGGGTACCCCAGAGGGACTGAGAACCCCCCCATGAGACCAAGACCAGTACCCAGACTTGGTGGTCCTTCTCTGGGTACCCCAGAGGGACTGAGACCCC
>JBAMJR010000571.1:0-7500 GCA_038501785.1 Myoxocephalus aenaeus
GCAGGAGGGGGAGCAAGGAGGGGACAAGTGGGTTGAAGGAGGGGACAAGTGTGGTGCAGGAGGGACAGGTGGGGTGCAGGAAATGGAGGAAAGGACAGAGGAGGTCCAGCAGGTGGGACAGGAGGGGGCGGAGGAAGTCCAGCAGGTGGGACAGGGAGGGGGCGGAGGAAGTCCAGCAGGTGGGACAGGAGGGGACGAAGGAAGTCCAGCAGGTGGGACAGGAGGGGACGAAGGAAGTCCAGCAGGTGGGACAGGAGGGGGCGGAGGAAGTCCAGCAGGTGGGACAGGAGGGGACGGAGGAAGTACAGCAGGTGGGACAGGAGGGGACGAAGGAAGTCCAGCAGGTGGGACAGGAGGGGGGCGGAGGAAGTCCAGCAGGTGGGACAGGAGGGGACGAAGGAAGTCCAGCAGGTGGGACAGGAGGGGGCGGAGGAAGTCCAGCAGGGTGGGACAGGAGGGGACGGAGGAAGTCCAGCAGGTGGACAGGAGGACGGAGGAAGTCCAGCAGGTGGGACAGGAGGGACGGAGGAAGTCCAGCAGGTGGGACAGGAGGGGACGGAGGAAGTACAGCAGGTGGGACAGGAGGGGACGGAGGAAGTCCAGCAGGTGGGACAGGAGGGGGCGGAGGAAGTCCAGCAGGTGGGACAGGAGGGGGCGGAGGAAGTCCAGCAGGTGGGACAGGAGGGGACGGAGGAAGTCCAGCAGGTGGGACAGGAGGGGACGGAGGAAGTCCAGCAGGTGGGACAGGAGGGGACGGAGGAAGTCCAGCAGTGGGACAGGAGGGGACAACGCTGGGCCATGAAGTGGAAGAAGAGAGGGCAGTTATTGGTCAGCAGGTGGAAGAAGAGGGGGCAGGGGTGGCTCAGGGAAGCACACAAGGTCAGGAGGACAGTCAGGTGTGTACCGGAGGACAGGTGGAGACAGATAGGAGACAGAAAATAGTAAAAGAGAAGGAAAAGTGTGAGAGTGGAAAAGTGGTGAAGGAAGCCGGGTTGACGGGCAGTGAGGTAGACATGGAGGAGGATGAGGAGGCGATGAAGGCCCCTCGGTCGAAGAGGAAGACGAGGAGTATGGGAAACTCACAGGCCAAAAAAATGTCAGTGGGTACAGGAAAGGGAAGCCGAAGAGCAGCAGAGGTTGAGTCCAGTAGGGAGGAGGACTCTGCTGCTGACGGCGAGCTAGCTGGGTACAGTGTGAGCAAAATCAAGAACTTTTTAAGGAGAACAAAAGGTGAATGGGGAGTCGAGTTAGGAGACTACTTCTCTGATGAGGAGAAGCTCGCCGACGTTTTGAAGACACATTTGAGCAAGAAAAACAGAGGAGGCTTCTCAGTGAGGGAAGTCTTCAGGATACAGAAAATAGTTGCAAAGATAAACAAGGAGAGTGACAATAATGATGGGGATGATGAATATTAGGACCTCACAGGTCTTTTTCAACGCAAAGATGACGGTTTGTTTGTTGGTTCTCATTTATTTAAGTATGAGCCTTTTAAACATATGCACATTAAATGTAAATGGGGCCAGAGACTCGGTAAAGAGGTCCCTACTCTACCAGCTCATGAGAATCAAAGCTGCAGATGTGATGTTTTTACAGGAAACACATAGTGACCCGGCCAATGAGGCCGAGTGGAAGAGAGAGTGGGGGGGCGAGGCGGTGCTGAGCCACAGGAGCACCACCAGCGGGGGGGTGGGGATCCTGTTCTCTAAAAGGTTTGCCCCAGAGACTCTAGGAGTGGAGCAGGTGGTGGAGGGCAGGCTACTGGTGGTGAGGGCAAAACTTGAGCTTTTTAACTTTGTCTTTGTAAACGTATATGCTCCTGTCTCTGGCCCTGAGCGAGTGGTTTTTTTGAAGGTTTTAAGCGGTGTTTTAAGCCAAGTAAATGTGGAGGATTTTTTATTTTTGGGAGGGGATTTTAACTGTACGGAGGATGAGGCATTAGATAGGAACCATCAGGAACCTCACGGGCCTTCACAGAGGGCAATGAGGCAGCTGGTGGAGGAGCATGAGGTGGTCGATGTCTGGAGGAGGGGTAATGGAGACAAGAGGCAGTACACGTGGGCTCATTCCAGAGGGAATTTAATTTCCCTTGCTAGGCTGGATAGGTTTTATTGTTTTAAACACCATTTCAACATTTTTAAAAAGTGCAGCATGCTGCCTGTTGGGTTCACTGACCACGCTCTGGTTCTGTGCAACCTTTTTATCCCCAACGTAAGGCCCAAAAGTGCATACTGGCATTTTAACACGTCTCTCTTAGAAGATGCACATTTTAAGGAGGTTTTTATTTATTTCTGGGACAGTTTTAGAGAAGCAAAGCAAGATTTTAGCTCGTTGAAACAGTGGTGGGATCGTGGGAAGGTAGAGATAAAGCAGCTCTGTCAGCAGTACACTCTCAATGTCACACGGGACACTACCAGGTCTATGAAAGATCTGGAGACTGAAATCGTGGTGTTGCAGAATTTGGCAGAATCCACTGGAAATCGAGATCATTTTGAAGATCTCAAGTCTAAAAAGTCTGCTCTTACAGAGCTGCTGGCCACCAAGGCTCAGGGAGCGCTGGTCAGGTCTCGCTTCATGGACGCAGCACTGATGGACACACCATCAAAGTTCTTCTTCGGACTAGAGAGGAAGAATGGGCAGAGCAGGGTGATCCATGCTATAAGATCTGAGGCGGGACAAGAAATCAGAGACACAAACGGTATCCGGAAGAGAGCGGCAAGCTTTTACTCTGAGCTCTACTCTGAGGAATATAATGAAAATGACAGACTGTTTCAGTGTTTCTGTGGAGAGCTACCAAGGGTCCCGAAGGGTGTGAACGTTGGCTTGGCGGGTCCTCTGGGGGCGGATGAACTGTACGCGGCTCTGCAGGGCATGAAGGGGGGGAAGGCCCGGGAATTGACGGGATCCCGGTAGAGCTCTACAAAGAGTTTTGGAGCAATATGGGGGGGGGGGATCTTTTAACTGTTTTTAGAGAGAGTTTTGAAGACATGATGTTGCCGCTCAGTTGCAGAAGGGAAGTGATAACGTTGCTTCCGAAAAAAGGAGACCTGCAGGAAATGAAGAACTGGCGTCCGGTGTCCCTTCTCTGCTCTGACTACAAGATCCTGTCTAAAGCACTGGCCAACCGGCTGAGGGAGGTGATGGACAAGGTCGTCCACAAGGACCAGACATACTGCGAGCCGGGTAGGAGTATACTGGACAATGTGTCCTTAATTCGTGATTTTTTGGACATCTCTGGTTCGTTGGGTATTAAGACTGGTCTCATTTCGTTAGACCAGGAAAAGGCTTTTGACCGGGTTGAGCACCTTTACGTCTGGAAGACTCTAGAGGGTTTTGGCCTCAGCCCATGTCTCATAGCTATGATTAAGGTGTTGTACCAGGACATTGAGAGTGTGCTGAAAATGAATGGAGGCCTCAGCGCCCCCTTTAGAGTGCATAGAGGGGTGAGACAGGGCTGCTCTCTCTCAGGAATGCTATATGCGCTGGCTATTGAGCCTTTGTTGTGTAGAATCAGAACAGAGATTGAAGGTCAGGGCCTAAAGGGTTCTAACAACAAGCTTATTTTATCAGCATACGCTGACGACGTTGTCATTTTTGTTAGAAACCAGAAGGAGGTCAACACACTGACCTCCATTGTTAAGGACTTCGGTACCCTGTCAGCTGCTAAGGTTAACTGGTCAAAGAGTGAAGCACTGGCAGTGGGGAACTGGAGGGAGGGGCTGCCCAGTCTACCAGGGCGGTTGACCTGGAAAGTAGATGGTTTTAAATATCTTGGTGTGTATGTGGGGAATGAATGTATTGTAAAGAAAAACTGGGAGGGAGTTGTGGAGAAGATGCAGGGAAGACTGGCCAAGTGGAAATGGCTGAAACCGCAGATATCATATAGAGGCAGGACTCTGATCATAAACAATCTGGTGGCCTCAGCTCTGTGGCATAAACTGGCCTGCATGCACCCACCGAAAGGCCTTACACAGAAACTACAAGCCATCCTCACAGACTTTTTCTGGGATAAACTGCACTGGGTCCCTCAGAGCATACTCTTTCTACCCAAAGAGGAGGGGGGACAAGGGCTCGTGCATATTGACAGTAGAGTAACCACGTTCAGGTTCCAGTTTTTACAGCGGTATCTCGCAGGGCCAACGGATGTGGTATGGAGGGAGGTGACAGGCTGCATTTTGAGGGAGGCAGCTGGGCTGGGACTGGACACTGCACTTTTTTTTATGGATTTGAACCTTTTTAAGGTTAGTGGATTATCTCCCTTTTACCAGTCACTTTTTAAGGCATGGAATTGTTTTGTGTGGAAGAGACCAGGGCCCACGTGCTCCCTGCATTGGCTGCTTGAGGAGCCGCTGATGTATGGAGCCAGGTTGGACATCCAGGACGGCACAACACCGGGTCTGACCAGCATGCTGCGCTCCTCCGGAACCACCACCCTGAGGCGACTGCTGGATGTAGCCGGGCCTGGACTGGGGGACTCATCTGCAGTGGCTGCACTGCTCGGGCTGAAGTCCATCCGGCTGAGCGCGAGAATCCTGAGTGCATGGGCGGGGAGACTGACGGAGGACGAGGTCGAGATGCTGCAGGAGTACGGGAGAGGAGAGGAGGCGCCGGATTCTACAGATCCATTTCCGGATCTTGGCTGTTCGCCGAAGCTGGATGGGGTCTCAGGGCCACTAATCAGGGAGGCAGATCACACTTTTTTGGACCTCCACATGGTGGAAGGGAGAACAATCTACACGAAATGCGTGAAAGTGCTCAATAAGAACAGACTGGACCAGAGAGCCGACACTGTGTGGAGAGAAACGCTGAACCTGGGCATTAGCGTGAAACCAGTTTGGAGGGTTTTGTACAAGCCTCCCATAAAGAAGAGAACTGGGGATTTACAGTGGCGAATCCTACACGGGGCTATTGCTGTGAACGGGTTTGTGTCTGTCATCAATCCTACCGTTGGTAAGAAATGCCCATTCTGTGAAGAGGTCGAGACCGTGTTCCACTGTTTTTATTATTGTAAGAGGCTCTGTAATCTCTTTAATGCACTGCGGGAGATTTTTAAGGGGTTTGGGGAGGCCTGGTCCAGGACCGCCTTCATTTTAGGAGTCGGCTACAAAAAAGTGAACGCCTCCAAGTGGATGCTGTTGAACCACCTGGTTGGAGAGGCAAAACTGTCTGTGTATACGAGCAGGAAAAACAGAGTAGAGGACAGAGCAGGGCAGGAAGCTCTTCCCATTTTTATCTCAAGAGTTAAGGCTCGAATCTGGGTCGAGTTTAGGTTTTTTAACAGTAGGAACAACATGCAAGACTTTATTGAAAAATGGTGTTACGATAAGATACTATGTTGTGTGGCTGGAGAGGAACTAGTGTTGAACGCTCCTTTTAACTCAGTGTGAGGAGCAACTGTTGTGTTAATCTTGTTTTTGTGGTTTTGTTTGTCTGTTGATTTTTTTAAGTATCATAACTACGAGGTTCCCTACGTTCATGTTTTAAGAAAAATAAAGGTTTTCTAAAAATCTCTCTCTCTCTCTCCCTCTCTCTCTCTCTCTCTCTCTCTCTCTCCCTCTCTCTCTCTCTCTCTCTCTCTCTCTCTCTCTCATAATGAGGAACAATGGCGTCCACACAGCAGCTGTGAATAGAACATGACCTCATGATGATTCACATTAATTACACATTAGTGGAGTAATCACAACGCTCACGGTCAAGGAAGCGCTAAACGAGGTTGATGTGTGTGTGTGTGTGCATGTGTGCATGTGTGCATGTGTGTGTGTGTGTGTGTGTGTGTGTGTGTGTGTGTGTGTGTGTGAGATGAAAGAGGAAATTGTGTCCTACAGGAAACAGAGCTTCAACAAACACTCCAATGTCTCTCTGTCTCTTAATTTCAAACCAGCTAGAGGCTCTGTCCTCACACACACACACACACACACACACACACACACACACACACACACACACTGACCTTGGCAGCTGGTTTTGAATGTCTAGTCTGACTCAGCATCAGAGTGTAATGGCAAGACCTGCTCCTCTGAGACGCTTCGATCAGAGAGGAGAGGAGAGAGGAGGTGAGGAAACGAGAGGAGATGAGAGGAAACGAGAGGAGATGAGAGGATAGTAGGTGAGGAAACGAGAGGATAGGACATGAGAGGAGAGGAGAGAAGAGGAGAGAGGAGGTGAGGAAACGAGAGGAGAAGAAACGAGAGGAGATGAGAGGAAACGAGAGGAGAGATGAGGAAATGAGTGGAGATGAGAGGAAACGAGAGGAGAGGACAGGAGGTGAGGAAACGAGAGGAGTAGAGAGGAAACAAGAGGAGAGGACAGGAGGTGAGGAAACGAGAGTAGAGGAAACGAGAGTAGAGGAAACGAGAGGAGAGGAAATGATCATCATCATCATCATCATCATCATCATCATCAGGGACCTTTCATGGTGAAAGAGATGTGAACACCTCATGACAGAAAACCTTTCCTGAGACGTCATGTTCAGTTGAGAGAAAGAGAGAAAACACAGAGCACCAAGAACAATGCTTTAGAACAATGCTTTAGAACAATGCTTCAGAACAATGCTTTAGAACAATGCTTCAGAACAATGATTCAGAACAATGCTTTAGAACAATGCTTTAGAACAATGCTTTAGAACAATGATTCAGAACAATGCTTTAGAACAATGATTCAGAACAATGCTTTAGAACAATGATTCAGAACAATGCTTTAGAACAATGCTTCAGAACAATGCTTTAGAACAATGATTCAGAACAATGCTTTAGAACAATGCTTCAGAACAATGATTCAGAACAGTGCATGAGAACAATGCTTTAGAACAATGATTCAGAACAATGCATGAGAACAATGCTTTAGAATAATGCTTCAGAACAATGCTTTAGAACAATGCTTTAGAACAATGATTCAGAACAATGCTTTAGAACAATGCTTTAGAACAATGATTCAGAACAATGTTTTAGAACAATGCTTTAGAACAATGATTCAGAACAATGCTTTAGAACAATGATTTAAAACAATGTTTTAGAACAATGCTTTAGAACAATGATTCAGAACAATGCTTTAAAACAATGCTTTAGAACAATGCTCCAGGACAATGTTTTAAAACAATACTTTAGAACAATGCTTTAAAACAATGCTTTAGAACATTGTTTTAAAACAATGCTTCAGAACAATACTTTAGAACAATTCTTCAGAACAATGTTTTAAAACAATGCTTCAGAACAATACTTTAGAACAATGCTTCAGAACAATGATTCAGAACAATGTTTTAGAACAATGCTTTAGAACAATGTTTTAAAACAATGCTTTAGAACATTGTTTTAAAACAATGCTTTAGAACAATGTTTTAAAACAATGCTTTAGAACATTGTTTTAAAACAATGCTTTAGAACAGGGGTGTCAAACATACGGCCCGCGGGCCGGATCCGGCCCGCCAAGGGGTCCAGTCCGGCCCGCGGGATAATTGTTAAAATTGCAGAAAAAGAAAAAAAATGAAGACAAAATAATAATAACAAG
>JBAMJR010000571.1:15000-47500 GCA_038501785.1 Myoxocephalus aenaeus
CCAGGTAGACCACGTAGACTACCTTCTGGAAACCCGACAGGTATCAAGGTCAGAGGGTCCACTGGGGGAGGGGTTTGAGGATAGAGAGCGTCATGAGATACTGGTCCATCTATTACTCTGAAGGTAATAGAGAGCTGTAGATATGACGTGACAGGAAGTCGTCATCACTGACAGGAAGTCGTCTTCACTGGTCACACAAGAGTTTCCAACACTTTACCTTATTTCAGGCCTTTGACCACACACAGGAACAGGAAGTGGAAAACAGCTGACTCCTTCTGGGTTTCATGACTCACTCCTAAAAGAAGGACTATGATTGTTATTTCTGTCATGTTTTTAGATGTTTTCATGTTGTTTTAGAGACGTTGTAATGTTCATCAGAGGACTGTGCTGCCTCCCCTCTGCAGGACTGCATCAGTCTGGGTTCAGGTGAGCCGCACCTGCCGGAGCACCGCTCCTTCGTGCTCTACCACAACAACAGCCCTCGCTGGAGCGAAGTCATCAAGCTGCCGATTCCCATCGACCGCTTCAGAGGGTCCCACCTCCGCTTCGAGTTCAGACACTGCTCCAGTGAGTGGCTTCCTGATGATAGAGAGGCGTTTGACCTCAGAGAGGGGCGGTAACTATCGGCGAGGAGAAGATGGACGCTTCATTTTAGAAGCACTTACTGACGAATGACTTCTGAGCAAAGACAGGATCATTTGAATGTCACCATGGTCGCTAGAGGTGACTCTCTGAAACTTAAAATCTGAGTAGGGAATCGTCAATCAATCAAAGAACCTGCAGCTACAAAGATCACCTCCTCTCCTTCCATTCACAAAACTGAACTAATGATCATATCATGATAATAAGATCATGATATGATGATATCAACGGTCTGTCTCTCTGTCTTTCCTCTCTAACCGTCTGTCTCTCTCTGTCCCTGTTCGGTCTCGGTTGGACTCCACAGCGAAGGACAAAGGAGAGAAGAAGCTGTTTGGCTTCTCCTTCACTCCTCTGATGAGGGAGGATGGAACCACTCTTTCAGACGAGAGCCACGAACTCTACGTTTACAAGGTCAGAGGTTGTAGTTGTGTTGCCGCTACACATTGCCTTAAAGGGGTTTACCGTCCCTTCATCTCAGACCTTTAAAGGGTTTACCGTCCCTTCGTCCCAGACCTTTAAAGGGGTTTACAGTCCCTTCATCCCAGACCTTTAAAGGGGTTTACCGTCCCTTCGTCCCAGACCTTTAAAGGGGTTTACCGTCCCTTCATCCCAGACCTTTAAAGGGGTTTACCGTCCCTTCATCCCAGACCTTTAAAGGAGTTTACCGTCCCTTCGTCCCAGACCTTTAAAGGGTTTACCGTCCCTTCATCCCAGACCTTTAAAGGGTTTACCGTTCCTTCGTCCCAGACCTTCAAAGGGTTTACCTTCCCTTCGTCCCAGACCTTTAAAAGGTTTACAGTCCCTTCGTCCCAGACCTTTAAAAGGGTTTACCATCCCTTCATCCCAGACCTTTAAAGGGGTTTACCGTTCCTTCATCCCAGACCTTTAAAGGGTTTACCGTTCCTTCATCCCAGACCTTCAAAGGGTTTACAGTCCCTTCGTCTCAGACCTTTAAAGGGTTTACCGTCCCTTCGTCCCAGACCTTTAAAAGGGTTTACCGTCCCTTCATCCCAGACCTTTAAAGGGTTTACCTTCCCTTCGTCCCAGACCTTTAAAAGGTTTACCGTCCCTTCGTCTCAGACCTTTAAAGGGGTTTACCGTCCCTTCATCTCAGACCTTTAAAGGGTTTACCTTCCCTTCGTCCCAGACCTTTAAAAGGGTTTACCATCCCTTCATCCCAGACCTTTAAAAGGGTTTACCGTCCCTTCGTCTCAGACCTTTAAAGGGGTTTACCGTCCCTTCGTCTCAGACCTTTAAAGAGTTTACCATCCCTTCATCCCAGACCTTTAAAAGGGTTTACCGTCCCTTCGTCTCAGACCTTTAAAGGGGTTTACCGTCCCTTCGTCTCAGACCTTTAAAGGGTTTACCTTCCCTTCATCCCAGACCTTTAAAAGGGTTTACCTTCCCTTCGTCCCAGACCTTTAAAAGGGTTTACCGTCCCTTCATCCCAGACCTTTAAAAGGGTTTACCATTCCTTCATCCTAGACCTTTAAAGGGTTTACAGTCCCTTCATCCCAGACCTTTAAAGGGGTTTACCGTTCCTTCGTCCCAGACCTTTAAAAGGTTTACAGTCCCTTCATCCGAGACCTTCAAAGGGTTTACCTTCCCTTCGTCCCAGACCTTCAAAGGGTTTACCGTCCCTTCATCCCAGACCTTCAAAGGGGTTTACCGTCCCTTCATCCCAGACCTTTAAAGGGTTTACCTTCCCTTCGTCCCAGACCTTTAAAAGGGTTTACCGTCCCTTCATCCCAGACCTTCAAAGGGGTTTACCGTCCCTTCATCCCAGACCTTCAAAGGGGTTTACCGTCCCTTCATCCCAGACCTTTAAAGGGGTTTACCGTCCCTTCATCCCAGACCTTCAAAGGGGTTTACCGTCCCTTCATCCCAGACCTTTAAAGGGTTTACCGTCCCTTCATCCCAGACCTTTAAAAGGGTTTACCGTCCCTCCGTTGTGGGACCTTTTGAGTTTTACTTCTATTCATAATTAGAGATTTCTTACTAGACATTATTATTATTCTGCAGTAGAACATTGAAGGTGGAGATAGATGATAGTGAAGTGAATCGTCTAGATCTTTGTGCATACTGTTAAACTTTCAAAAGTGTTATTATTTAAAATAAGTTAATTACAACAGGGTTTGCGGCCACGAGGTCACCTGTTGGGACAGAGAGAGACTGATGGTTTTAACATCTGTGATATAAACGTTGCCCGTGTGTCTCCAGTGCGATGAGAACACCACCTTCAGTAACCACGCCCTGTACCTGGGCCTGCCCTGCTGCAAAGAGGACTTCAACAGCTGCCCCAGCATCCCCTCCAGCCTCATCTTCCAGCGCAGCGGCAAGGAGAACTTCTGGATCTCCACACAGCTCTCCTCCACCAAGCTCACCCAGAACGGTACGAGCCAGCAGCAGTTATGCAGATCATGATGATGCAGATGAATGCTTCCAGATGTTCGCTACACAGTGGGATCCTAGCTTATCATACGGGGACAAGGAACGCCCACTTATCTTAAGAAACAAGCAAAATGTGCTCTGTTAGTGAGGATTCTGGGTCCTGGTCTGAGCCTGGGGTCATATCACATTTTAATAAGATAAAACATTATTAATCCAGAAGGACATTCTTGTGCCAGAGTTTCAGTAAGGAAGAATACAAATATAACCATATATGAACAATAGAATAACAATTATTAAGTGTAAAATAAATAATTCTGACATAATAGCAATTAAAGTTAAATTTTTTTTTTCTTCAACGAAAATAGAAAAAAGTAAAATACAACAACAAATAGTATCAATGTGCATAAGAAGTGAAAACAAACAAAAAAAAGTAATATTGAGCGTGATATTCAGAGAGATAGTAGTGATATATGAATGTAATATTGCACCTGATGTGGTCATTATTGCTGTAAGGGGGAGGAGTTACACCGTGTGATAGCCTCAGGTAGGAAGACTTCCTGAGTTGTTCTGAGCTGAACCTCGTGGCTCTCAGTCGTCTTCCTGGTTGTTGACGCTGCTGTTGTCTTCCAGTGGACCTGCTGGCCCTGCTGAAGTGGAAGGCCCACCCGGACCGGGTCATGGACGTCCTGGGCCGGCTGCGACACGTCAGCGGAGAGGAGATCGTCAAGGTGAGGTCGCTCTCTCTCTCTCTCTCTCTCTCTCTCTCTCTCTGGGTCCATCGTCACACTGAATAAACAATCTGGACAACTTTACTTTCTACGTTTATTTTGACAATTCTGCCGTTAGCTCCGCCCCCTCCTCGTGTGTCAGGGGGCCACCAGGTGATCACGAGCCCTACCTGCCTTAACAGAAGTGGTAAGAAGGTGATTTGCTGAGTAGCCTGGCAGATGTTTCAACACAGTCTTGAGGTGTGAGACTGTTGCCGGGTAGACTGAACTTTGTTGACGTCAGGGTCCTAACTAGTTGATTAGCACCTGGTGATGGTCAATAGCTCAGAGGGGTCGCACCGGTTCAGGTAACGGACTGTTGGTCATTCCTTTCTTTATGAGTCGAACCCGATGAGAGCAAACGTCTAAATGTTGCCTGAAGAAATGGAGCATTAACTGTGTGTGTGTGTGTGTGTGTGTGTGTGTGTGTGTGTGTGTGTGTGTGTGTGTGTGTGTGTGTCAGTTTCTCCAAGACATTCTGGACACATTATTCTCCATCTTGGATGACAACACCGACAAATATGGACCGCTGGTGTTCCAGTCACTGGTGAGTCTCCAGAGAGCCGACGATGAGTTAAAGTCAGAAGCAGACAGACAGACAGACAGACAGGCAGACAGACAGACAGACAGACAGACAGACAGACAGACAGACAGACAGACAGACAGACAGACAGGAGGACAGACAGACAGACAGGCAGACAGTTTTCTCTGAACATAGAGATATTCAGACTTCAGTCTCAGGGCAATATCACATTATTAATATAATATCACATTATTAATATAATATCACATTATTAATATAATATCACATTATTAATATAATATCACATTATTATCAAATCAAATGTAATGGACTGATTGTTAACTAAAGTTAAGTGGAGCTGTTAGTCGGCTCCAATGTTATATTCATGTAACGCTCAATGTGAACCATTCATGTGTTATTATTTTATATATTTAATAACTCCCTCTCTCCCTCAGGTGTTTATTATAAACCTCCTCAGGGACAGTAAATATTACCACTTCAGGCCGGTGATGGACACGTACATCCAGAAGCACTTTGCGGGCGCGTTGGCTTACAAGTGAGTGTGTGTGTGTGTGTGTGTGTGTGTGTGTGTGTGTGTGTGTGTGTGTGTGTGTGTGTGTGTGTGTGTGTGTGTGTGTGTGTGTGTGTGTGTGTGTGTGTTTAGGGGTTATAAGCCCCTGATGTCAAAGCTCTTCATCTGTTTGAAGTGCTGCCCTTCAATCTCTTAAGTACATTTACATGCACTCAAATAACGCCATCATTGTATAATATTAGCAGGAAATAGAAGAGTAGAAATATAGGGAGAAATGTTTATTATGTGAATGAATGTTATTTAATGTATGACCAGTTCAATGTGAGTCAAAGAAGACGACACACGAATGTGCATTTGTTGGTTATTTTAAGTTTCCTTTTCAGTCTAAACGCAGTGAGTGCAGTCACACCGCGGCTGTCGCCTGCGTTTCTAAAGCGTTTGCTCTTTATATTTTATTTTTAAGTTAAAGAAATTCTGCTCCGTCTCTTCTGCAAATGAGGCTCAAATGTCCTAATTTCCCGCCGTTGTTTCAGAGAGCTGATCCGCTGTCTGAAGTGGTACATGGACCGCTCTGCAGAGGCGGTCCGACAGGACCACATCCAGGAAGCGATGAGGGTAAGAGCCACTCACCTGCAGCTGCTGGTCACAACCTGGTGATTGTGATCGATGCCCATCCATCAAAAAAACACCTGCCCATCAGGACTCCCTAACAGTCACCCATTCGGAGATCGAACCGCCGATCTTCTGATTGAGGGACGACCCACTCTACCGTCTACATTCAACAGTGGAATAAAAAGCAAATATTTCACAATTCGGAGCTTAGATATCATTTAATTTAACATTTAGTTGCCCTTTGTTATCGGACCATCCTAAACCATTAATATCTGATTTTTAAACATGACGCAGCAGAAAGTAAACGCACTGTTTACAGTTCAAATACATATTTAACAAAGCTACACTGGTGTGGGAATCGTTTCAGAAAACCAGACTGCAAATGTTCTTGTCTCTGCTGGACGCTTCAATCTTTATAAATTGAGTAATTTATTCTAAAAAAATGCTTTTCATTCAAATCTGTTTTCTAAAAATGTTTCAACTGCTAAAGAAAAAAGGATGTTTCTAAGACATCGAACATCCAAACAGCAAACATCAACTTGCTGAAGAAAAACAGTTTTCTTTGTTTCCTTCGGCTCACAAACAAGAAGATGTAGAGATGTTATTCATATTGCAATGCTTCCACCCCAGCTGATAATCTATGAAATAATTAATCTGCATAATGTTCTTCTGTAAAAATCAACACATATTCTTCGTCAACGCTCTGTATTTCTTCCCTGAATGTCCTGGCACCGCCCTCTCAGCTGCACAGCGTGTCAGGGAGCGTGCAGCAGGTCTGCAGGATGTTCCACATTCAGCAGACAAGCGCTGCTCACACTTTGAAATATTCATCAGACTCCGACATCTGTCTCAAATGGGTCACAGCGTCGCGTGAAAGTGGACGATGTGAATTATTGAGGATGGTTTTGACGCGTGCTGCAGCCGTGGGTTCAGCCCTACGGGTTTTATGCCTCCACGTTCAAAGCTCAAGGTCACCGGACCGTGATTGTGTCCATAACCCAACAATTAATGTTATAATTACGACAATAATAGATTGCTTCAAAGTCTTTAACACATTCCGTATACAACATGACAGACGTGCAGGCAACTGCAACTTCAAAGGTTGTTGGAGTCATACAAGCGTGAGGCAGTAATTCCACTTATTTATATTTTACGAGCTTCAGCTTTGTCCGTCTGTCTCTGTCTTGTGTAAACTTTGCACTAATTCAGGCTGTTAGGAAGAACGATTCCTTCCTGCTCAGCTTCTATTTTCTGTTTTGGATTTAAAATGTGAAGCACTGTACAAATATCAAATGTGTCTGAATTTTTTTAAATCCAAACGTCAACGGCATGCATAAATCTGTTTAATTTAATTTAATAATAAACTCACAGGTTATTATTTCTTCTAATACATTTTTTAATCGATGCAGCAGTTGAGTAACTTTAATGGACAGTTGTGTTAAAACAACCTGATTGGATTAAAATAAATTGATGATGTACAATTAAAACAAATGAGTTATTTCTCATTAAATGAGACTTTACTGCACTTTCTGTTGAATCAAATATTATTTTTTGGATATATATCCACTTTTTCTGATGCAACTTTGTGTGTCTTCCTGGAAGGAGATGATGAAGATAGAAACAATGAATAAGACAATACATACTTGTGTTGGGGATGTTTATTCGTAAATAATACATTTATATTGTTTCATTCATTGTTTCTTCTCTCATTCATTCTCCCTCCTTGTTTCTGTCTCACGAACCCTCAGGCCTTGGAGTATCTGTTTAAGTTCATCATCCAGTCTCGGATCCTTTACTCTCGAGCCACTTGCGGCATGGAGGAGGATCAGTTTCGCACCAGCGTCCAGGAACTCTTTCAGTCGATCCGCTTCGTGCTCAGCCTGGACAGCCGCAACTCTGAGACCCTCATCTTCACACAGGTGGGAAAGCAAACGCAGGAGAGACGCTTGACAGACTCTACTTTTCTTTAATCGTTCTATTTCTTTTAAGAAAGAAGAAGTAATCTCATCTTTTCACAGCTGGTACTGAAACGTGTCGTGTCTTTATAGTTTAGACTAATCCAAAGAGTGAATGACATCTGCTTGTAGTTTAGATCATTTCCGTCTCCTTTTAGTTGCTATAACCTGACTCTTATCTCCTTTATGTATCTCTTTTGTACCTCGGACCTTTCCTCGATTCCTTCCCTGACCTTCTCTTTCAATCTCCCACAATTCTTTGCTCCACCCTTCGGGTCCCTGTTATTCCTCTTGGGCCTCTTCCCTCCACACCCACACATCACAGGGCTCCCAGCCTTGTCCAGGCCCAAATCAGGCCCCCGGCGCCGGGCCGACCGCTTCCTTAGCACTAGCCCCCGCCCCGGGCCAAACCCTGCCCCTTGCCCCAGGACAGGCCCCTGGCAGCGGGCAAGCGAACTGCACTCAGGCCTGGAGCTCCAACGCTCTGCGGCCGTCTCCACTGTCAGTAAGTAGACGTCGGGATGAAAACCACAGCACCCCTTCCCTGTGTGAAGCCCAGAATCCTAATTCAGCTGTTTGAGAGCCTGATGTCACACACCCCGCTGTGATCCGACAGCACCCACGCCCACCCGCCCTGACACCAGCTGCACCCACTGCTCGGTCTCACCGCCAACGTTCATCTCAATGTCTCAACTGTAATAGCTGTTTCTGAACCATCCACCTTGTTACAGTCAGAGTCTCAGCTCATAGATCACTACACACTCTGATGAGTCACTGCTCATAGATCACTACACACTCTGACAGGTCACTGCTCATAGATCACTACACACTCTGACAGGTCACTGCTCATAGATCACTACACACTCTGACAGGTCACTGCTTATAGATCACTACACACTCTGACAGGTCACTGCTCATAGATCACTACACACTCTGACAGGTCACTGTTCATAGATCACTTCACACTCTGATGAGTCACAGCTCATAGATCACTACACACTCTGACGAGTCACTGTTCATAGATCACTACACACTCTGACGAGTCTCAGCTCATAGATCACTTCACACTCTGATGAGTCACAGCTCATAGATCACTACACACCCTGACGAGTCACTGCTCATAGATCACTACACACTCTGATGAGTCACTGCTCATAGATCACTACACACTCTGACAGGTCACTGCTCATAGATCACTACACACTCTGACAGGTCACTGCTCATAGATCACTACACACTCTGACAGGTCACTGCTTATAGATCACTACACACTCTGACAGGTCACTGCTTATAGATCACTACACACTCTGACAGGTCACTGCTCATAGATCACTACACACTCTGATGAGTCACAGCTCATAGATCACTACACACTCTGACGAGTCACTGTTCATAGATCACTACACACTCTGACGAGTCTCAGCTCATAGATCACTACACACTCTGACAGGTCACTGCTTATAGATCACTACACACTCTGATGAGTCACTGCTTATAGATCACTACACACTCTGACGAGTCACTGTTCATAGATCACTACACACTCTGACGAGTCACTGTTCATAGATCACTACACACTCTGACGAGTCACTGTTCATAGATCACTACACACTCTGATGAGTCACTGCTCATAGATCACTACACACTCTGATGAGTCACTGCTCATAGATCACTACACACTCTGATGAGTCACTGCTCATAGATCACTACACACTCTGACGAGTCACTGCTCATAGATCACTACACACTCTGACGAGTCACTGCTCATAGATCACTACACACTCTGATGAGTCGCTGCTTATAGATCACTACACACTCTGATGAGTCGCTGCTTATAGATCACTACACACTCTGACAGGTCACTGCTCATAGATCACTACACACTCTGACGAGTCACTGCTTATAGATCACTACACACTCTGACGAGTCTCAGCTCATAGATCACTACACACTCTGATGAGTCACTGTTCATAGATCACTACACACTCTGACGAGTCACTGCTCATAGATCACTACACACTCTGACGAGTCACTGCTTATAGATCACTACACACTCTGACGAGTCTCAGCTCATAGATCACTACACACTCTGATGAGTCACTGCTCATAGATCACTACACACTCTGATGAGTCACTGCTCATAGATCACTACACACTCTGACGAGTCACTGCTCATAGATCACTACACACTCTGATGAGTCGCTGCTTATAGATCACTACACACTCTGATGAGTCACTGTTCATAGATCACTACACACTCTGATGAGTCTCTGCTCATAGATCACTACACACTCTGACAGGTCTCAGCTCATAGATCACTTCACACTCTGACAGGTCACTGCTCATAGATCACTACACACTCTGATGAGTCGCTGCTAATTCACAGAATAGACCACATGAATAACCTCCTCCTCTGTTTCTGTGAGGCAGAGAGCTGATGACCTGCGATGTCTGCTGAAATATCAAACATGCATCGTCACGGGAACAAGTCACAAACTAAAGCCGTCATGGTCACAGATGTTTTATATCAAATGTAGTTTGAGGTGAAATGATTAATCAATAAGTAGATGGACAGAAATAGTCAACAACTTTTGTTTAAATCAATGAATCATTGAAGTCCTTTTCATAGCAAAAACAGCCATTCTCTGGTTGCAGCTTCTAGATTGTTTCTTTTTTAGTCTTACAGTAAACTGAACATGTTTTGTAATTGAAAGGCATCACATCAGACTTTAAGTAGTGAGGGGGAAGTTTTTATAAAGAAAACAATGGCAGATTATTTAGTCATGACAATAAACTGCTCTTATCCAAGATGCAAGTTTCCGTCTCAGTAGATTAGTCCACAGCTGAAACATATTTGCACTTGGGAAAAGATTATCAAAAGAGGTTATTTCTTCATTGAATGCACTTATTTACTGAAATGTGTATTGTAGGTCAACTAAGATGCAAGAAAAAAAGCACATTTATCATGAAGCCACATCAGTTGTGTCCATAACAATTATTCTTCTGACGTAAAACTACGAGTCCAACTACTAAAAACAGATAATTGAGCCCATTTTTTCCGAGGACAAACATTTTAAAGACGCATCTCCTGCAAGTCTTCTTCTCCAATCAAATGCTGTGCTTTTTTTGTATTCGTCTAACAGTTTTTTGTTTTGCTTTTTCTTTCTAGAATTAATATTCCTTGTTAATCTTGCTGTGATTTCTTGTCTGTGAATGGATGAATTCACTTTGTTCGCTCTCTGTGTCTCTCTTCAATGTCTCAACTGCTGAACGTCTGGATTCCAAAATGCAGCACTTTCATTTCAGAACATAATACTGAATTAAATAAAGCATTTAAAGCAAAATGATCCAACCTTCTGGAGTTGCTCTGTGGTCACACCTGTAATGTGCGATGAGAAGCGTCACTCATTGGGCATTTTGTAATTCAACGTTTCACTGTGTGGCTTTAACTCACCTCTGACCTGCTGTTTTATTACAGACTGAAGTCATCATCACATTTCTCACAGAAACTCACATGATTTACCTCACTACCGTTTATCACCCTCTCTCTCTCTATCACTTCCTTTTCCCCAACACCCACTCCTGCCCTATGTAATGTCTCGTCGTCTTCCTCTCTCCCTCGTCCTCCTCAGGCCGCTCTGCTGAACTCTTTCCCGGCGATCTTCGACGAGCTGCTGCAGATGTTCACGGTGCAGGAGGTGGCGGAGTTTGTGCGCGGCACTCTGGGCAGCATGCCGTCCACGGTGCACATGGGACAGTCCATGGACGTGGTCAAGCTGCAGTCCATCGCCCGCACGGTGGACAGCAGGCTCTTCTCTTTCCCAGGTGACGCTTCTAGTTACAACTTCCTCTGATTTATTCTTCATCAGGTGAGTATGTCGGTAAACCAATGAGAGGGAATCTTTCAAAATAGCACCTGAATATTTACGTCCAACAGTAGATAGTCCCCAACAGTAAGGCCTGCTGCTTATTTAGACATGTATCTGCCGTATCATTGCTGTTATTACTACTTTACCATCTTCACATATAATGGCCGCTTATGTTTGGCAGAATGTATTTATAACTAATGTAAAGTCCTCTGTGGATCTGCATGCAAAATACTGTTAAAACAATCAAACAGTTATTGAATCTCTCAGTTGTGTTAGTTTTCTTTCTTATTTCTTAGGTTAACCGCTTACAACCTTTTGAATCACAGAGCCCATGTTCAGGCACAGCTAGCATCAAAGCCACATGCAATTAAATATGTGTGTGTGTGTGTGTGTGTGTGTGTGTGTGTGTGTGTGTGTGTGTGTGTGTGTGTGTGTGTGTGTGTGTGTGTGTGTGTGCCCTCAGAGTCTCGAAGGATCCTGCTTCCTGTGGTCCTGCATCACATCCATCTCCATCTGAGGCAGCAGAAAGAGCTGCTCATCTGCTCTGGAATCCTCAGCTCCATATTCTCTATTATCAAGAGCAGCTCAATGGTAACACACACACACACACACACACACACACACACACACACACACACACACACACACACACACACACACACACACACACACACACACACACAGTAAAGAGCCTCCCAGAGGCTGCAAAGCTCACTCCACTTTATTATCACCAAGTTCATGATCATGTTTAACCTAAACATGATCATCGAGACAAAACCTATAAAACTAAAGGACAACTGTGACATGTGAATGTTTCCTCTCGACATCTCTGATGTCTGGACACACTGAAGCTCCTCCCTCTTCTCTTGCTTCCTCTAACTCCTCCTCCAGGATACGTCGGTGCAGGAGGAGGTGGAGATGATGGTGGAGTCCCTGCTGGACGTCCTCCTGCAGAGCCTGCTGTCCATCATGAGCAAGAGCCAATCGCAGGAGGCGGTAAGGGGTCAACGCTGTCCGCAGTGCACCGCGGAGATCACTGTTAGTAACTAACAATACGACTACTACGCCTTCACCTCCTGCTTCCTGCTTCCTGCCTCCTGCCTCCTGTCTCCTGCTTCCTGCCTCCTGCCTCCTGTCTCCTGCTTCCTTCCTCCTGCCTCCTTCCTCCTGCCTCTCCATCCGCCTCAGGGCCGGGCAGTGTTTTCATGTTTAATGTTCATAAAGTTTCAAAACATTAGATTTTAAATCTGTCACGAGGTGAACATGTGTATATTTAGTTCCATTGTACTAAGTTAATACTTAAATGAATATAGTTCATAATGTGATAATTACTGCCCTCCCCAAACCCACCCCTCCTGTCACTGACCCGTCTGTCCTCCAGCATCCTGTCAGCTCTCTTACCCATCAGCCTTCATCCTCCCGCTGCTCCTCATCCTCCTCTCTGTCTGCACGGATCACAGATTCTTTCTGAAGCTCATCTTTACATCCTGTCTTGTGATATTATTATTAATGTGTACGCTGTCAGGTTGAGTTCTTTCTTTCTTGTCTCATGTAGAGGGTTTGAGTCTCAGACATGTTGACCCTTTATGACCCCTTTAGTAAGTCAGCATTAGATGCAGACTTTGCCTAAGGGAATTACCCACAATGCATAGCAATGTGACGTTAAACACAGTTCCAATGGAAGCATGAAGACGTAAACAAAGAGACACGTGATAAAACACCTTTACACGACAACATTATGGATTAAAGATGAACATAAACACATGAAATCAGAGGAATGCAAGCAGAAAACGAGTAAACAGATAATTTAACATTCAAATCAGTGAATAAAAAGTATAAAATAAATACACAATCGTACACAATATGTGTTTATGTAGTCACGTGATGTGTTGCAGCAAAGTGCTGTCATTCATATTCACACCATCAAGCCCTAGAGGAGATCAGTGAGTCCTGATGGTTTAGGGTCTGAGGGTTCAGGGGACATTGGGACTGGGCCTTCGCCTCATAGGGAGCATTGGGACTTGGCCTTCATCTCATAGGGAGCATTGGGATTGGGCCTTCGCCTCATAGGGAGCATTGGGACTTGGCCTTCGCCTCACAGGGAGCATTGGGATTGGGCCTTCGCCTCATAGGGAGCATTGGGACTGGGCCTTCGCCTCATAGGGAGCATTGGGACTGGGCCTTCGCCTCACAGGGAGCATTGGGATTGGGCCTTCGCCTCATAGGGAGCATTGGGACTGGGCCTTCGCCTCATAGGGAGCATTGGGACTGGGCCTTCGCCTCATAGGGAGCATTGGGACTGGGCCTTCGCCTCATAGGGAGCTGCAGGAAGAACGACTTCCTGTCGTCCAACAGGAAGTCATCATCACTGGTTCCCTCCACAAACAGCCAATCAGATTCTTCCATTGTATTTGAACAATTAGTTGTAACCTACAAGTGTCTTCTACCACTTATACAAGAAAAGAAGAATACACCTTGACAGCAAATTGTTTTTTACGACAATAATAATGCCAATGGAAAGTAAATTATGAGCCTTATTCATGGAGGACACACATGAAATGTGACGAAGCAGCAGATGAGGTGCTTCATAATATCCATGAAGACGACTATTGGATGAGTCCAACAAACAGGACCTTTAACCAGAAGACAGCTTTTCAACACCACATTGTTGTTGTTTGTGGTTTTGTTGCCTGAACTTAACTAAAGGACATTTCTTGTCCCTGAACATGAAACCAATAGATTGCTCTTCGTGACTATTTCACAAACCGAGTTGTTCTCACAGTGCAGACCTCCAGACTGGAAGAGGGATCAGCTGTTAGAGCCTTTCATCATCCTGCTGTCATCGTCTCTCATTGGTCACTTCCTGATAACTGCTGCCATGTGATTGGCTCTCATGCCTTCCCCCCTGTTTCCTATTGGCAGGGAGAGTATGTGTCCTGCCTCCTGTCCCTCCTCCGCCAGATGACGGACATCCACTTCCAGCACCTGATGGAGAACTTTCAGAGCAAAGAGGAGCTCAAGGTAAAGATCGAGTCAACATCAAGTCAGGTCTCTAGAATGAAAGCTCTAATGAACACTAAACTAAAACGCTGCTTCCTCTCCTCCTCCTCTCCTCTTCCTCTCCTCTTCCTCTCCTCTTCCTCTTTCTCTCCTCTTCCTCTTTCTCTCCTCTTCCTCTCCTCTTCCTCTTTCTCTCCTCTTCCTCTTTCTCTCCTCTTCCTCTCCTCTTCCTCTTTCTCTCCTCCTCCTCTCCTCTTCCTCTCCTCTTCCTCTCCTCTTCCTCTCCTCCTCCTCTCCTCTTTCTCTCCTCTTCCTCTTTCTCTCCTCTTCCTCTTCCTCTCCTCTTCCTCTCCTCTTCCTCTTTCTCTTTCTCTCCTCTTCCTCTCCTCTTCCTCTCCTCCTCCTCTCCTCTTTCTCTCCTCTTCCTCTTCCTCTCCTCTTCCTCTCCTCTTCCTCTTTCTCTCCTCTTCCTCTCCTCTTCCTCTCCTCCTCCTCTCCTCTTTCTATCCTCTTCCTCTTCCTCTCCTCCTCCTCTCCTCTTCCTCTCCTCTTCCTCTCCTCTTCCTCTCCTCAGGAGTTCTTGTTGAAGATTTTGTGTGTCTTCAGGAATCTGATGAAGCTCAGTATTTTCCCTCGGGACTGGAACGTCATGAGGCTTCTGACCAGCAAGTAAGACTAGTGAATAATGTCCCAGGCAGCAGGGAGCCACATGTAGCACTGATATTCATGTAGCAGGGAGCCACATGTAGCACTGATATTCATGTAGCAGGGAGCCACATGTAGCACTGATATTCATGTAGCAGGGAGCCACATGTAGCACTGATATTCATGTAGCAGCGAGCCACATGTAGCACTGATATTCATGTAGCAGGGAGCCACATGTAGCACTGATATTCATGTAGCACTGACACATGTAGCAGGGACCAGTGATACATGTAGCAGGGAGCCACATGTAGCAGTGACTCATGTAGCAGTGACTCATGTAGCAGTGACACATGTAGCAGTGACACTCATGTAGTACTGTAACACATGTAGCAGGGAGCCACATGTAGCACTGATATTCATGTAGCAGGGAGCCACATGTAGCAGGGACCCACATGTAGCACTGATATTCATGTAGCAGGGACCCACATGTAGCACTGACACATGTAGCAGGGAGCCACATGTAGCAGTGACTCATGTAGCAGTGACACATGTAGCAGTGACACTCATGTAGTACTGTAACACATGTAGCAGGGAGCCACATGTAGCACTGATATTCATGTAGCAGGGACCCACATGTAGCAGTGACACTCAAGTAGCAGTGATACTCATGTAGCAGTCACACACGTAGCAGGGACCCACATGTAGCAGTGATACATGTAGCAGTGACACTCATGTAGCAGTGATACTCATGTAGCAGTGATACTCATGTAGCAGGGACCCACACGTAGCAGGGACCCACATGTAGCAGTGACACTCATGTAGCAGTGATACTTATGTAGCAGGGACCCACATGTAGCAGTGACACTCATGTAGCAGTGATACTCATGTAGCAGTGATACTCATGTAGCAGGGACCCACACGTAGCAGGGACCCACATGTAGCAGTGACACTCATGTAGCAGTGATACTCATGTAGCAGGGACCCACATGTAGCAGTGACACTCATGTAGCAGTGGTACTCATGTAGCAGTGGTACTCATGTAGCAGGGACACTCATGTAGCAGTGACACATGTAGCAGTGATACTCATGTAGCAGTAACACTCATGTAGCAGTAACACATGTAGCAGGGACCCACATGTAGCAGTGATACATGTAGCAGTGACACTCATGTAGCAGTGATACATGTAGCAGTGACACTCATGTAGCAATGACACTCATGTAGCAGTGATACTCATGTAGCAGTCACACTCATGTAGCAGTGACACATGTAGCAGTGACACATGTAGCAGTGATACTCATGTAGCAGTGATACATGTAGCAGTGATACTCATGTAGCAGTGACACATGTAGCAGTGACACTCATGTAGCAGTGATACTCATGTAGCAGTGACACTCATGTAGCAGTAACACATGTAGCAGTGACTCAGGTAGCAGTGATACATGTAGCAGTGACACACATGTATCAGTGACACATGTATCAGTGACACATGTAGTAGTGACTCATGTAGCAGTGACACTCATGTAGCAGTGATACTCATGTAGCAGTGATACTCATGTAGCAGTGATACTCATGTAGCAGTGACACATATGTAGCAGTGACACATGTAGCAGTGATACTCATGTAGCAGTGATACATGTATCAGTGACACTCATGTAGCAGTGATACATGTAGCAGTGACACTCATGTAGCAATGACACTCATGTAGCAGTGATACTCATGTAGCAGTCACACTCATGTAGCAGTGACACATGTAGCAGTGACACATGTAGCAGTGATACTCATGTAGCAGTGATACATGTAGCAGTGATACTCATGTAGCAGTGACACATGTAGCAGTGACACTCATGTAGCAGTGATACTCATGTAGCAGTAACACATGTAGCAGTGACTCAGGTAGCAGTGATACATGTAGCAGTGACACACATGTATCAGTGACACATGTATCAGTGACACATGTAGTAGTGACTCATGTAGCAGTGATACTCATGTAGCAGTGATACTCATGTAGCAGTGATACTCATGTAGCAGTGACACATGTAGCAGTGATACTCATGTAGCAGTGATACTCATGTAGCAGTGAAACTCATGTAGCAGTGATACTCATGTAGCAGTGACACATGTAGCAGTGATACTCATGTAGCAGTGATACTCATGTAGCAGTGATACTCATGTAGCAGTGACACATGTAGCAGTGATACTCATGTAGCAGTGAAACTCATGTAGCAGTGATACTCATGTAGCAGTGACACATGTAGCAGTGATACTCATGTAGCAGTGATACTCATGTAGCAGTGACACATGTAGCAGTGATACTCATGTAGCAGTGATACTCATGTAGCAGTGACACATGTAGCAGTGATACTCATGTAGCAGTGATACTCATGTAGCAGTGACACATGTAGCAGTGATACTCATGTAGCAGTGATACTCATGTAGCAGTGACACATGTAGCAGTGATACTCATGTAGCAGTGATACTCATGTAGCAGTGACACATGTAGCAGTGATACTCATGTAGCAGTGATACTCATGTAGCAGTGATACTCATGTAGCAGTGATACATGTAGCAGTGACACATGTAGCAGTGATACTCATGTAGCAGTGATACTCATGTAACAGTGATACTCATGTAGCAGTGACACTCATGTAGCAGTGACACATGTAGCAGTGACACATGTAGCAGTGATACTCATGTAGCAGTGATACTCATGTAACAGTGATACTCATGTAGCAGTGATACTCATGTAGCAGTGACACATGTAGCATCACCGCGTGACTGGCGCTGTGTGTGTTCCCGCTCTGCAGCATCATCTTGACCACGGCTCAGTTCTTGTCTCCGGCTCTGCACAAGAACTTCACTGAAGCGGAGTTTGACTTCAAGGTGACTTTAACACGATCCACTGATGTTGAATATCTCTTTGACATCGTTGCTCTGTATTAAACCAACAGCTTCCCCAGTTGTCTGTTAACGTTAAAAAATATTGTATTCTATTACATGTTTTCTGGAAATGTTATGTTTGTTATTAAATATGAGCAATTCTTCATACGTTTGGATGAAGCCAGGTTTTTCCATTTTAGATCACACACAAAATACTGTAAACATATTTTATTTTCTCCATGTTTTAGTAATAATATGTTGTCTAAATCAGGCTCTGAATGAGATACAAGCAAACCCCTCAGTAGAAACCTTCAGACTATAGAGAGGAATGCAACATGTCTGGTGGATGTAGGAGCTACTGAAACCCTTTGGATCAGTCAGAGGTCAGAGGGCTGCGTCACACTGTTCATACGTTGTGATGTCGTTTGTTTGTTTGTTTGTTTGTTTGTGTGAGAACAGGTGTGGAACTCCTACTTCAGTCTGGCGGTGCTGTACATCAACCAGCCCAGTTTACAGCTGGAAAGCCTGAGTTCTGCCAAGAGGAAGAAGGTCTTAGACAAGTAAGAGCAGCACACACTCGTACAGAAGAACTGCCAGAGTTGTGTCATCTGCAGCTAAAATGCTGCTGATGTTGAGAGAACATTGTTTCCTGTTTGAAGTGAAGCAGTTCTACCAACTTGGCGACCTCCTTTTACCATCCTGAAGGAACACTTCTTTACTTCAGAAGAGCTCACTACCCATCAGGCCTTTCCCACCAAACAGATAACGAACCTCCAGCTTACTGACTGTCTGAATGTTGGCTAACCCCCATATGGCCCTTTCATTTTGGGGTACAGACCTTGGAGGCTACTGGAAACGTATATATTGAACAATATAGTGATAGCAGATTAAACAGCCAGCCTGAGCTATAAGACTAAGCAATCCTTGTATACATGCTCCATTCACACAACTAAACAAACAAGGCCAAACAAAACCAACTATATAGATTGAAATGTCCAAATGAGTCAAGAAATGAGTCAAGAAAGGACCAGCTATACGAGACGTTTCCAGCTCCCACTTCCGCTAGCAGTTAGCTGCAGGCTAACGGAGACCGCCGGCGTAACCCTCACAGCCTACGGATGCTTCCAATCTCTTCTCAGCCCAAGCATCAGCATAATGTCCTCCAGCCAGCGAGTGTACAGAAAGATTGCTCACCTTATGAAGATAAACTCTGACTTAGTAAACTCCAGCCGTGCAATTTTGACCTAAAAATAAAGAAGAACTTCCGGGTCATCTACCGGAGGTGAAAACAGGTTTCCAGGGCTCGGTTTCAGCGTCGGCCGATCGGACGCTCCGTTTGGAGATTCGTCTAAACTGTCAGTACTAAAAGAATCTAAAGAAATGTTCTACTTCCCTTCATCAAAGTCAAACTTTGCAGAGACTCTGAACTTATCGTCCTATGATGATTGATCTTTTAAAGCAGTCTGCTGTCTCTTTAAGAGATATTCATCCTGGAAGCTTTTCCTTCATGTTCTTTTCGTTTTCTCTGTGTTCAGTCTTCATGAAGTAACACACATACTGCTATATGCACCGATTACATAATCTCACAAGGGTTTCTTTATTATAGTACTTTAAATTATTCAAATATCCCATGTGGTTGATAACCCAGTTTTAGTATTAGGATGAAAACCTGTGTAGGGTGGATTCCCCTCCTCACAGACTGACTGTGTTCCTCGTGTCCGCCTGCAGGTACGGAGACATGAGGGTGATGATGACCTACGAGCTCTTCAGCATGTGGCAGAACCTCGGTAAGGTTCTCTCTCCAGATAAACAGTTTGTCTGTGATCACGTTGGAACGTCATCTTACTCGTCTTCAGTTTGAACTCTGATTGATCGTCTGATTGATCTGCAGGTGAGAATAAGATCCATTTCATCCCCGGGATGATCGGGCCGTTCCTGGGCGTGACGCTGGTTCCTCAGCTGGAGGTTCGGAACATCATGATCCCCATCTTCCACGACATGATGGACTGGGAGCAGCGCAAGAACGGGAACTTCAAACAGGTCAGACCCAGCTGTGTGGAGGCCGTGTGTCACGTGATCAGACCCAGCTGTGTGGAGGCCGTGTGTCACGTGATCAGACCCAGCTGTGTGGAGGCCGTGTGTCATGTGATCAGACCCAGCTGTGTGGAGGCCGTGTGTCACGTGATCAGACCCAGCTGTGTGGAGGCCGTGTGTCATGTGATCAGACCCAGGTGGAGGCCGTGTGTCATGTGATCAGACCCAGCTGTGTGGAGGCCGTGTGTCACGTGATCAGACCCAGCTGTGTGGAGGCCGTGTGTCACGTGATCAGACCCAGCTGTGTGGAGGCCGTGTGTCATGTGATCAGACCCAGCTGTGTGGAGGCCGTGTGTCACGTGATCAGACCCAGCTGTGTGGAGGCCGTGTGTCATGTGATCAGACCCAGCTGTGTGGAGGCCGTGTGTCACGTGATCAGACCCAGCTGGTGTTTACTTCATGTATTTGTTGTGTCTGTCGCAGGTGGAGGCGGAGCTTATCGACAAGCTGGACAGTCTGGTGTCCGAGGGGAAAGGTGACGAGAACTACAGAGAGCTCTTCGGTTTGCTGTAAGGAACCTTTTCCTCCTCAGCTCCTCGTCTTCCTCCCTTCTTCATCTCTGTCCATCTCCTCTCACTGAAGTCTTCCTCTCTTCTTCCTCTTTATCCGTTTCCTCTCACAGAAGTCTTCCTCTCTTCTTCCTCCCTTCCTCCTCTCCTCCTCCTCTCCTCTCCTCCTCTCAGAAGTTAACGCTCAGTCTTCCTCTCCTCTCCTCTTCCTCCTCTCCTCCTCCTCTCCTCTCCTCCTCTCCTCCTCCTCTCCTCTCCTCCTCCTCTCAGAAGTTAACGCTCAGTCTTCCTCTCCTCTCCTCCTCCTCCTCTCCTCTCCTCTTCCTCTCCTCCTCCTCTCCTCTCCTCTTCCTCTCCTCCTCCTCTCCTCTCCTCCTCTTCCTCTCCTCCTCCTCTCCTCTCCTCCTCTTCCTCTCCTCCTCCTCTCCTCTCCTCCTCCTCCTCTCTCCTCTCCTCCTCTCAGAAGTTAACGCTCAGTCCTCCTCTCCTCTTCCTCCTCTCCTCCTCCTCCTCCTCTCCTCTCCTCTTCCTCTCCTCCTCTTACTCTCCTCTTCCTCCTCTCCTCCTCCTCCTCTCCTCTTCCTCTCCTCCTCCTCCTCTCCTCTCCTCTCCTCCTCCTCTCCTCTCCTCTCCTCCTCTCCTCCTCCTCCTCCTCCTCCTCCTCCTCTCTTCCTCCTCTCAGAAGTTAACGCTCAGTCCTCCTCTCCTCCTCCTCCTCTCCTCTTCCTCTCCTCCTCCTCCTCTCCTCTCCTCTCCTCCTCCTCTCCTCTCCTCTCCTCTCCTCCTCTCCTCCTCCTCCTCCTCCTCCTCCTCCTCTCTTCCTCCTCTCAGAAGTTAACGCTCAGTCTTCCTCTCCTCTTCCTCCTCTCCTCCTCCTCCTCTCCTCTTCCTCTCCTCCTCCTCCTCTCCTCTCCTCTCCTCCTCTCCTCCTCCTCCTCCTCCTCCTCTCCTCCTCCTCTCAGAAGTTAACGCTCAGTCTTGCTGCTCTAACCCTGCTGTGTGTGTGTGTGCTTTGCTCTGTGCTGCTGGACAGAACCCAGCTGTTTGGGCCGTACCCGAGGTACGCCGTCACACACGGGGCCGCCGACACACGACACGTCACACATGACACATGACACATGACACATGACACATCACACATGACACATGACACATGACACATCACACATGACACATGACACATGACACATGACACGTCACACATGACACATGACACGTCACACATGACACATCACACATGACACGTCACACATGACACATGACACATGACACATGACACATCACACATGACACATGACACATGACACATGACACATCACACATGACACATGACACATGACACGTCACACATGACACATCACACATGACACATGACACATGACACGTCACACATGACACATCACACATGACACATGACACGTCACACATGACACATCACACATGACACATGACACATCACACATGACACATGACACATGACACGTCACACATGACACATGACACGTGACACGTCACACATGACACATCACACATGACACATGACACATGACACGTCACACATGACACATCACACATGACACATGACACATGACACGTCACACATGACACATCACACATGACACATGACACATGACACGTCACACATGACACATGACACGTGACACGTCACACATGACACATCACACATGACACATGACACATGACACGTCACACATGACACATCACACATGACACATGACACATGACACGTCACACATGACACATCACACATGACACATGACACGTCACACATGACACATCACACATGACACATGACACGTCACACATGACACACGACACGTCACACATGACACATGACACATGACACGTCACACATGACACATGACACATCACACATCACACATGACACATGACACGTCACACATGACACATGACACATGACACATGACACACGACACGTCACACATGACACATGACACATGACACATGACACGTCACACATGTACTCTCTGCTGCACCTCAGATATTAGAGCTACGATCATCCCTCTGTCATGTTTCTAACTTTGGTTTGTTTGAAGTCTGTTGGAGAAGATCGAGCAGGAGACCTGGAGGGAGACGGGGATCTCCTTCGTCACCTCCGTCACGCGTCTGATGGAGCGACTGCTGGACTACCGGTAACACACACACACACACACACACACACACACACACACACACACACACACACACACACACACACACACACACAGCAGATCTAGTGTGTGTGCTTTTATATCACATAAATCATGTTATAGTAGTTTAGTCGGCAGCAGTTATTTCATACATTTTATTAACTTCTTATTTTGATCGAAACAATAAAAGAATAAAGCAATATTTTATTGTTAAACATTCAACACCTACAGCATGTTAGCAGCATGTTAGCAGCATGTTAGCAGCATGTTAACAGCATGTTAGCAGCATGTTAGCAGCATGTTAACAGCATGTTAGCAGCATGTTAGCAGCATGTTAGCAGCATGTTAGAAGCATGTTAGCAGTATGTTAGCAGCATGTTAGCAGCATGTTAACATCATGTTAGCAGCATGTTAGAAGCATGTTAACAGCATGTTAGCAGCATGTTAACAGCATGTTAGAAGCATGTTAGAAGCATGTTAGCAGCATGTTAGCAGCATGTTAACATCATGTTAGCAGCATGTTAACATCATGTTAGCAGCATGTTAGCAGCATGTTAACATCATGTTAGCAGCATGTTAGCAGCATGTTAACAGCATGTTAGCAGCATGTTAACAGCATGTTAGAAGCATGTTAGCAGCATGTTAGCAGCATGTTAGCAGCATGTTAACATCATGTTAGCAGCATGTTAGCAGCATGTTAGCAGCATGTTAGCAGCATGTTAACATCATGTTAGCAGCATGTTAACATCATGTTAGCAGCATGTTAACAGCATGTTAGAAGCATGTTAGCAGCATGTTAGCAGCATGTTAGCAGCATGTTAACATCATGTTAGCAGCATGTTAACAGCATGTTAGCAGCATGTTAACAGCATGTTAGCAGCATGTTAACAGCATGTTAGAAGCATGTTAGCAGCATGTTAGCAGCATGTTAGCAGCATGTTAACATCATGTTAGCAGCATGTTAGCAGCATGTTAGCAGCATGTTAGAAGCATGTTAGCAGTATGTTAGCAGCATGTTAGCAGCATGTTAGCAGCATGTTAACATCATGTTAGCAGCATGTTAACAGCATGTTAGAAGCATGTTAGCAGCATGTTAGCAGCATGTTAGCAGCATGTTAACAGCATGTTAGAAGCATGTTAGCAGCATGTTAGCAGCATGTTAGCAGCATGTTAGCAGCATGTTAGCAGTGGAGGTTATGCATGCTGCAGAGGGGGAAGTGAGATTGGGATCTCTTGTAATTCAGCTGACAAACAGATGAACTCAGGAGGTTTTCACCGTGGTGTTTATGAAGGATCTGAACGATGGCGGCGTATTAGTGGCTTTGTAAATGAAAACATTGTAATAATTAGAGAGCCGGCGCAGCTGGTAGTATTCCAAGAAAAACCCTGAATTTTCAAGATTATTCTGTTTTTTTATTTATTTTTATTCTTTTTTTTGTTCTTTTTCTTTAAAAAATGTTGTGTTAGCGCCTTCAAGTAGTTAAAGATCTTCCTGTAACTTCTACAATATTAGTATTCATGTGTCTCTCAGCACCTTAAACATAAGAACCCGACTTTAGGAGTTTAGGTTTTACTCTTTTCTCATAAACGTGTGACTCTATTTGATCCTTTAATCTTGGAAATGCAGAGTTTCTTTTCTTTGAATATCAGAATCAGAATCAGAACCATTTATTGCCATGAATGTTTTCACAGACAAGGAATTTGTCCTGGCGGGAGGTGCATAACATTTAACAATAACAATAAACATTTAACAATAACAATACACATTTAACAATAAAAAAAAAATGCAATAATGGGAGGAATATTTACAATTAAATCTACAGGAGAATATAAAGTAAAAACATTAAAATAAAGTGCACAGACAACAGATGACAGTACTGAAGGTGAAATGTAAGTGTAGTGTGAAGGTGACAAGCCGCCTCCCCTTTTGTTACTGACGATGGCCCCGTAAACCACGATGGCCCCGTAAACCACGATGGCCCCGTAAACCATGGTGGCCCCGTAAACCATGGTGGCCCCGTAAACCACGATGGCCCCGTAAACCATGATGGCCCCGTAAACCACGATGGCCCCGTAAACCATGGTGGCCCCGTAAACCATGGTGGCCCCGTAAACCACGATGGCCCCGTAAACCATGGTGGCCCCGTAAACCACGATGGCCCCGGAAACCATGATGGCCCCGTAAACCACGGTGGCCCCGTAAACCATGGCCCAGTGTCGGACCCCAGAAGGAAGCTTGTGAGGCTCACTGGAGGAGGTTCATTATTCATTACATCCATCTTTCCTGCAGTGACTGCATGAAGGGAGACGAGACGGAGAACAGGAAGATCGGCTGCACTGTGAACCTGCTGGTAAGAGTCAGCAGTGAACTGGTAATGTAGCTCCAGGCCTGTTGGTGGTAGCACACCACAGAAGAAGAAGATCACAACCTGACTGTGTTTCATTTTGCATCTTCTCAGAATTTCTACAAGTCAGAGATCAACAAGGAGGAGATGTACATCCGCTACATCCACAAGCTGTGTGATATGCATCTGCAGGCGGAGAACTACACCGGTACTCACACACACACACACACACACACACACACACACACACACACACGCGCACACACACGCACACACACGCACACACACACACGCGCACACACGCACACACACGCACACACACACACGCGCACACACGCGCACACACGCACGCACGCACGCACACACACACACACACACACACACACACACACACACACACACACACACAGATGCACACACACACACAGATGCACACACACACACACGCACACACACACACACACACGCACACACACACACACACTGAGCCTGAGGTGCTGCTCCTCCCCAGAGGCGGCCTTCACGCTGCTGCTGTACTGGGAGCTGCTGCACTGGGACGAGAGGCCCCTGAAGGAGTTCCTGCACTACCCGGCTCAGACAGAGTGGCACCGGAAGGAGGGGCTCTGCCGCAAGGTCGTCCACTACTTCAACAAGGGCAAGGTGAGAGCACACACACACACACACACACAGAAGAAGGGAGGGAGTATATATGTTATATACATATTATACAACACCATATCTCCACAAAAGGGGGTTTAATCATGTAATGTGACTTTAAATGGACGAAGTACAACATTAACATGTATTTTGTCTGTTTGTTTCTGTGTGTGTGTGTGTGTGTGTGTGTGTGTGTGTGTGTGTGTGTGTGTGTGTGTGTGTGTGTGTGTGTGTCCACAGTGCTGGGAGTTCGGCATCCCTCTCTGCAGGGAGCTGGCCTTCCAGTATGAATCTCTGTACGACTACCAGAGCCTCAGCTGGATCCGGGTGAGCTCCTTGACTCCTCCCTCTAAACTACATGACTCCTCCCTCTGAGCTCCATGACTCCTCCCTCTAAACTACATGACTCCTCCCTCTGAGCTCCATGACTCCTCCCTCTAAACTACATGACTCCTCCCTCTGTTTGTGTTTCACTCTTATGTTGTGCGCGCGTGTGCGTGTGTGTGTGTGTGTGTGTGTGTGTGTGTGCATCTGTGTGTGTGTGTGTGTGTGTGTGTGTGTGTGTGTGTGTGTGTGTGTGTGTGTGTGTGTGTGTGTGTGTGTGTGCATCTGTGTGTGTGTGTGCATCTGTGTGTGTGTGTGTGTGTGTGTGTGTGTGTGTGTGTGTGTGTGTGTGTGTGTGTGTGTGTGTAGAAAATGGAGGCGGCATACTACGACAACATCATGGAGCAGCAGCGTCTGGAGCCGGAGTTCTTCAGGGTCGGGTTCTACGGCAGGAAGTTCCCCTTCTTCCTCAGAGTGAGATAAGCCTCTCTCAGATGAATAAATCATGACGTCATAGTTTCAGAATATTATGTTTTTTACACAATCTGGTGAAAGTAAAGTTATTTGAGGAGAGATTTTAAATGAGACACGGAGAATAAAATGATTTTGATGAAAAATCATAACTTTAAACTCAGTTTAAGCTCAATTCTTTTGACAGAAGCGTTCATCCCATGTGATGCGTTCAAGAACTGTCGGAAAGATGGAAATCTGACGACAATGACAGCTTCTGACATAAATAGTGTATTTTTTTCTGACTTTGTGTTTTGTTTCTTTCACTACAGAACAAAGAGTTTGTCTGTCGCGGCCATGACTACGAAAGGCTGGAGGCCTTCCAGCAAAGGATGCTGGGAGAATTCCCACAAGCCATTGCGATGCAGCACCCCAATCAGCCCGACGAGGCGATCCTGCAGTGTGACGCCCAGTGTATCCTTCAGATCATCAGCAGAGTTATGCTATGGAAGATCCCCACTGTGTTGAGGGTCATGAAGGGGTCATGAAGGGGTCATTGAAAGGGTCATGAAGGGGTCATAAAGGGGTCATGAAGGGGTCATAAAGGGGTTATAAAGGGGTCATGAAGGGGGCATGAAGGGGTCATGAAGGGGTCATAAAGGGGTCATGAAGGGGTCATAAAGGGGTTATAAAGGGGTCATGAAGGGGGCATGAAGGGGGCATGAAGGGTCATGAAGGGGTCATGAAGGGGTCATGAAGGGGGCATGAAGGGGTCATAAAGGGGTCATGAAGGGGTAATTAAGGGGTCATGAAGGTCAGAACTAACCAGTCCAGTTCTTTCTTTGACCCGCTGGGCTCAGACCTGCAGATCTACGCGGTGACTCCGGTGCCGGACAGCGTCGGCGTCCTCCAGATGGACCGAGTCCCCGACCGCATCAAGAGCTTCTACCGGGTCAACAACGTCCGGCGGTTCCGATACGACCGGCCCTTCCACAAGGGGCCCAAAGACAGAGACAACGAGTTCAAGGTACCAGACCGTCTGTCCGGCTCCTTCTCAGGGCCAAGATTTGGCACAAGCGTCCACCTGGACTCAAAGAGGAACTGATCGGATTTCGGAGGTCAAAGGTCAATGTTTATGGCCAAACCTCAAGAATTCGTACGCTAATTGACAATTTCACACGTAACGGGACCGGCCCTGACCTGGTCAGAACTTAGGGGGAGCGCCTACTCCTTACGCCAGCCGTGTAAGGAGGGCCCGTTTTAGAACCCTGAGGTTTCCCTCTCAGTTTGCTTCCAATTACAATTTATAGAGACAATGACGGATGTTAAAAACCCCATTCGTTCGGTTTCCCCGTGGCCTACCTGTACTATTGAGCCACGTCTCCACTGAACTGTTTCCTCTATTAGGAAAGGAAGATGAACCGTTTTACACAAAGTGCAACCCAAACGATTACTTACATTTGTCTGGATCTGGAAACGAGGGAGCATCGTGCTGGATTGTGTTCCCTGGTCAATGGCCTCGGCCCGGTGTTACCTTCTTCGTCTCGAAAAACCTGGAAGTTATCTTATTCCATTAAACGGGAGTCCCCAATGAGTAGAGTTCTACACTCTTATTTTAGAGTATACATTTTATTTCAACAAGCGTTATTATACACACAGTACCATAACTGAGTGTTTTTCTTTACTTGGAGGAATTCCCCTCAGTAGCTAAGAGTCAGTTCACCAGTATCATATGTTTAAAAAGCTACAAGAGCAAAAGTCACATTGTAATTCATCAACCGGTTCTTGTTTGTCTTGGAGAAAATCCCCGCTGCGCTAAGAAGCAGTTACCAGTAATTACATTGTTAGAAAGTCTCGGTTTGATTTCTCAAACAGAGTGGTTCCTTCTCAGGGACAGAGCCCAAGAGGAACTGAAGAAGTGCGCAGTTATCACAGTATATATAGGCAAGTGTGTGGGAAGATCTCTATCGAGACACAGTGGGAGTAACAGGTGCGTGTGATTACAATCTGCTTTGACCTTGGTCACACGCTCAATTGCGTGTTCGTGGTTACAGCTGCAAAAGCTACTCAAGGTCAGCTGATAAGCAGCAGGACCATATTTAGACCTGTCTTCCGTATATAACAGGATACTATCTGCTATGACCTTATTTAGATCTGTCTTCTGTCTACAACAAGATACCATCTACTATGACCATATTCAGACTTGTGTCTTGTGATATATAAATGTCATAAAAATGTCATAAAAAAACAGGAATGTACTACAGCGTATTTAAGCGATAGAAGACAATTTCACTCAAAACAATTAGCATAATGCAGCATGATAAAAATACTATTTCAATCAAAACAATTAGTAATAATGCATCGTAATAAAAGATCATTTCATTCAAAACAATTTACAATGCATCGTGATATAAGACCATTTCACTCAAAGCAATTTAGTTATAATGCTAAAAGAGAAAATGAAAAGAACTTAGAATGAAAAGTACTTAGAAAAGCAAAGAAAAGAGAAATAACTCGTATTTTACATAACCCAATCATCAACACAAAAGTCTCATAAGTAACAATTTTTTCTGTTAAAACATTATTTATTATTTAATATTTGGTTTTATATATATAAAAAAAGTGTATATATTTTTATATATATATATAAATAAATATATAAGCCTTTTATATACATAAGCCTTTTATTTATTTCAACAGGCCATATACATATATATTTATAAAGCTGCTTGTTGCGTTGTGTGTTTCAGAGTCTTTGGATATATATACATATATATATATATATAAAGTTGCGTGGTGTGTTTCAGAGTCTTTGGATCGAGAGGACGACGCTGATCCTCTCTCATCCTCTGCCGGGTATCTCCCGCTGGTTCGAGGTGGAGAAGAGGGAGCTGGTGAGTGACTGGATGAACGTGTGATGAGCTGTAGAGCTGTAGAGCTGTAGAGCTATAGAGCTGTAGAGCTGTAGAGCTATAGAGCTGTAGAGCTGTAGAGCTATAGAGCTGTAGAGCTATAGAGCTGTAGAGCTGTAGAGCTATAGAGCTGTAGAGCTGTAGAGCTGTAGAGCTATAGAGCTGTAGAGCTGTAGAGCAGTAGAGCTGTAGAGCTGTAGAGCTGTAGAGCTGTAGAGCTATAGAGCTGTAGAGCTGTAGAGCTATAGAGCTGTAGAGCTGTAGAGCTATAGAGCTGTAGAGCTGTAGAGCTGTAGAGCTATAGAGCTGTAGAGCTGTAGAGCTGTAGAGCTGTAGAGCTGTAAAGCTATAGAGCTGTAGAGCTATAGAGCTGTAGAGCTATAGAGCTGTAGAGCTATAGAGCTGTAGAGCTATAGAGCTGTAGAGCTATAGAGCTGTAGAGCTGTAGAGCTATAGAGCTGTAGAGCTGTAGAGCTGTAGAGCTGTAGAGCTATAGAGCTGTAGAGCTATAGAGCTGTAGAGCTGTAGAGCTGTAGAGCTGTAGAGCTATAGAGCTGTAGAGCTGTAGAGCTATAGAGCTGTAGAGCTATAGAGCTGTAGAGCTGTAGAGCTATAGAGCTATAGAGCTGTAGAGCTGTAGAGCTATAGAGCTGTAGAGCTATAGAGCTGTAGAGCTATAGAGCTATAGAGCTGTAGAGCTGTAGAGCTATAGAGCTGTAGAGCTGTAGAGCTGTAGAGCTATAGAGCTATAGAGCTGTAGAGCTATAGAGCTGTAGAGCTGTAGAGCTATAGAGCTGTAGAGCTGTAGAGCTGTAGAGCTATAGAGCTGTAGAGCTGTAGAGCTGTAGAGCTGTAAAGCTATAGAGCTGTAGAGCTATAGAGCTGTAGAGCTATAGAGCTGTAGAGCTATAGAGCTGTAGAGCTATAGAGCTGTAGAGCTGTAGAGCTATAGAGCTGTAGAGCTGTAGAGCTGTAGAGCTGTAGAGCTATAGAGCTGTAGAGCTATAGAGCTGTAGAGCTGTAGAGCTGTAGAGCTGTAGAGCTGTAGAGCTATAGAGCTGTAGAGCTGTAGAGCTGTAGAGCTATAGAGCTATAGAGCTGTAAAGCTGTAAAGCTGTAGAGCTATAGAGCTGTAGAGCTGTAGAGCTATAGAGCTGTAGAGCTATAGAGCTATAGAGCTGTAGAGCTGTAGAGCTGTAGAGCTATAGAGCTATAGAGCTGTAGAGCTGTAGAGCTATAGAGCTATAGAGCTGTAGAGCTGTAGAGCTATAGAGCTGTAGAGCTGTAGAGCTATAGAGCTGTAGAGCTATAGAGCTGTAGAGCTATAGAGCTGTAGAGCTATAGAGCTATAGAGCTGTAGAGCTGTAGAGCTATAGAGCTGTAGAGCTGTAGAGCTGTAGAGCTGTAGAGCTATAGAGCTATAGAGCTATAGAGCTATAGAGCTATAGAGCTGTAGAGCTGTAGAGCTATAGAGCTATAGAGCTATAGAGCTGTATAGCTGTAGAGCTATAGAGCTATAGAGCTATAGAGCTATAGAGCTGTAGAGCTATAGAGCTATAGAGCTATAGAGCTGTAGAGCAGTAGAGCTGTAGAGCTGTAGAGCTGTAAAGCAGTAGAGCTGTAGAGCTATAGAGCTGTAAAGCAGTAGAGCTGTAGAGCTGTAGAGCTGTAGAGCTGTAAGCAGTAGAGCTGTAGAGCTATAGAGCTGTAAAGCAGTAGAGCTGTAGAGCTGTAGAGCTGTAGAGCTATAGAGCTGTAGAGCTGTAAAGCAGTAGAGCTATAGAGCTATAGAGCTGTAGAGCTGTAGAGCTGTAGAGCTATAGAGCTGTAAAGCAGTAGAGCTGTAGAGCTATAGAGCTGTAGAGCTGTAAAGCTGTAGAGCTATAGAGCTGTAGAGCTGTAGAGCTATAGAGCTGTAGAGCTGTAGAGCTATAGAGCTGTAAAGCAGTAGAGCTGTAGAGCTGTAGAGCTATAGAGCTATAGAGCTGTAAAGCAGTAGAGCTGTAGAGCTGTAGAGCTGTAGAGCTATAGAGCTGTAGAGCTGTAGAGCGTATAGAGCTATAGAGCTGTAGAGCTATAGAGCTGTAGAGCTATAGAGCTATAGAGCTATAGAGCTGTAGAGCTATAGAGCTGTAGAGCTATAGAGCTGTAGAGCTGTAGAGCTATAGAGCTGTAGAGCTGTAGAGCTGTAGAGCTGTAGAGCTGTAGAGCTATAGAGCTGTAGAGCTGTAAAGCAGTAGAGCAGTAGAGCTGTAGAGCTGTAAAGCAGTAGAGCAGTAGAGCAGTAGAGCTGTAGAGCTGTAGAGCTGTAGAGCTGTAGAGCTATAGAGCTGTAGAGCTGTAGAGCTGTAAAGCTGTAGAGCTGTAGAGCTGTAGAGCTATAGAGCTATAGAGCTGTAGAGCTGTAGAGCTGTAGAGCTGTAGAGCTGTAGAGCTATAGAGCTATAGAGCTGTAGAGCTATAGAGCTGTAGAGCTATAGAGCTGTAGAGCTGTAGAGCTATAGAGCTGTTAGAGCTGTTAGAGCTGTAGAGCTGTAGAGCTCCACGAGGCGTTCCTCATCTTCTCCGTCCGTCAGGTGGAGGTGAGTCCGCTGGAGAACGCCGTCTCTGTGGTGGAGAACAAGAACCAGGAGCTGCGGACCCTGATCAGCCAGTACCAACACAAGCAGCTGCACGGCAACATCAACCTGCTCAGCATGACGCTGAACGGGGTCATCGACGCCGCCGTCAACGGGGGCATCGCCAGATACCAAGAGGTGGGACCGCATGTTTATTATTATTGTTATTATTATTATCAATATTATTATCATTATTATTATTATTATTATTATTGTTATTATCATTATTATTATCAATATTATTATCATTATTATTATTATTATTATTATTATCAATATTATTATCATTATTATCAATATTATTATTGTTATTATCATTATTATTATCGTTATTATTATTATTATTATCATCATTATTATTATCATTCTCATTATTAATATTATTGTATGATTCACAGGCGTTCTTTGATAAAGATTACATCACCAGCCACCCGGAGGACACGGAGAAGATCACACAGCTCAAAGACCTGATGCAGGAGCAGGTGAGACCTCATGGAAACAACCTGCTGGTGATGATGGTGATGAAGATCTGTACGAGTCATCAGACAGGAACCAGTAAAACCAGTTCAAACAACTTAATTTATCTTGCGTAACTCTGCCTTCAAA